>CM065378.1:53477500-53570000 GCA_033060915.1 Euryodendron excelsum
AGAAAATTTAGTGAAAACGTATATAAATAATTTCATAAATAGTTAGTTGGAACTTAAGGAAAAAAAAAAACGTATAAAAATTAAGACTTCAAGTTTCTACAAAGTTTCTTCCTAGTTTTTCAGGAGTTTTCGTCAAATATTCCAAACATATCCTAATCGTTTTCAAGATTTTTTGATGCATTTTCTTCACTTTTTGGAACGTTTTTTTTATAATTTTAAAACGAGTTTCGTACTCATATTGAAAGCTTTCCTCTTTCAAATAGTTTCCCAACAATTATGCTTTTTCAAATACTTCTTTTTATTTTGTTTCTTATCGTTATGGTTTTTTTTTTTTTTTTTTGGGTGAGACTTAGCTTTGTGCGTCCAGCCTCTAAGTTTTTAGCAGGATTTCTTGCTTCCAATTTGTTTTAACTTTCATCGTTTGAAACAGAAACACTAATGCTCTGTTTGATTCTTGGATTTTTAGAAAAATAAAATTATTTGTACACATTATATTCTATGGATAACAAAACAAAAAAGTTAAAAAAAAAAAAAAAATTTACCCCTATATCTATTCGTTTTGTTCTCATCTTCCTCACCCAATCAAAAATAAAAGAAAAACTCTATTTTATTTTCCTATTTCATCCACAAATCTAAAATGCAAGCATATATCTATTCTTTTTCTTCTCATCTTCCTCGCCCAATCAAAAATAAAAGAAAAACTCTTATGTTATTTTCCTATTTTCATCCACAAACGCAAGCATAGTGCAAATTTGTTGTGATAGCAAACACTTCGAACTTCATTTTTTTTTTTTGGGTGCTTAGCAGTTCGAACTTTGTGAATATCATTTACCTTTTTAAAACTAGACCAAATGGATTATCATTTACTATTTTCAAAAGCTCAATCAAATGATTCCAAAAAAGAGAAATAATTCTATTTTTTTTATATATACAAAATAATGTGATAGTCACATTTTTTAAATTATGAGCTAACATGATGGATATCTTAGTTTGAAACAAAATAATCACAAATGTCCACTTCATTTTGTATACAAATTTTTGTACAAACATTCTATTTGTATAGTATTACTCAAAATTATTTTCCTCCAACTGGCATTGATTTTACTCCAATATCAACAGTGTGTGTGCGGGCTTGTACCAGTTGAATTGTCCTTGTTGCTATGCCTAAGAATTATAATTGTCTGAGAAGTTCTATACAAAAGAACTATTGAGAAATGATGTGACTGAGTTATGGCCTATTATTTAAAATAAAATATTATATTTATATTTACGAAAATATTACTGTCACATCATTCTAGTAAATGATTTTATATAAAAATCCTGTTAGAATATAATTTTTTTTATTCGATATTAATGATATTTAGTATTGTCATTGTGATATTTAGTATTGTCATGGAATAATGACGTCTCAAAGAATAATAATATATAAAATTATTTTTGACAAAAAACTTTGTTGACATGGCAACAACACCATCCTATTATTTTCTCATACGTAGTAATATACAACTGCTTAAAATATTTGATAGTCGTATATTATTTGGACCAAACACGGATGTCTATTGACCAGGCAAGAGCGCCACCCTACTTTCGAAGCAATGCCCTGCAGCCCATGCCATTTCTCATCAGTAATCTGCCTCATGCTTATTTGTACAGGACCAAAGGTCGGGCACCTGTTGCCGGGTGTGCCGGCTGAAATGCTTCTTTGGATTACGGCTTATAGATAAATACATATATATTTTTACACAGAGAGAGAGCGAGAGAGAGAGAATTAATTGGATAAGACAAAATTGAATATGAAATCTAACTTATTGGAGTGTTTTTTTTTTTTTTCACTGTCAAATAATTTTCAAGTTTCAAATGGCCAATAAATAACGGTATTCACAAAAGTTTCCATACTCCTTTTATTTATTTATTTAGTAGTATCTATCTTATCTTCAACCTGGGTTTTCTTTTTTTTTTTTTTGGCAAAGGACGAAAATGCCTCAATTCTGAGGAGCTCCATTGTCTGGAATACAAGAAGCAGAAGACAATAACTAGAAATAGAGATGTCTCTCCCTATTTGAAGTCATTCATTTATGCCTTTACTTTTTTTTGTTGGGGGGGGGGGGGGGGGGGGGGGGGGGGGGGGGGGGGGGGGGGGGGGGGCGCCGGGGGGGCCGCGCGTGTAAACATCCTGCTCACTACTACTTGCATAATGTTTTATTCTTCATTATTACTGTCAGATGATATTTTTTAAAAAAGAAAAAAGGAGTCTCGAGTAGAACCGAGTCAACTGACTACAAAATGCATTTTATCAGGCTACAATTTCGATTTGTCAATAAGATACTAATGTAACTACAGCACCATTTCATGCTTTCTTTTGAATTAATGCTTTCTATTATTCCTTTTAACTCCTCATTTCAATAGTAATAACAAATAACAGTAAAAGAAGAAGAAAAAGATGAGGGAGTTTTGCAAACCTAAAGATGAACACTTTCGTATGTATAACAAGCATTACTGGTATGTACAACAGGTGACCACTGATGTTAATCAGTAAGACATATACATTAATTGACTGACTAGGCCAATCGACTGTTTGAAAACTGTATGAAATACCCCAAAACCGTCTCACTGGACAGGGATCGATCATGAGCAATTTGGCTGCTCAGCCTTAGTTACCATTATAAATGTCACGACCAAAAGCAGGGGACACGACGCCAAGAAGAAAAAGGAAGAAGAGCTCATTTATACAAACGAGCACAGAACCGTACCTATGATTGGATAGACCCAGAACTAATGTGTTTGAAGCAGTGGAGAGACTTGCAAAACAATACACAAGATTTCCTTTCCAAGATGCGAACGAGGGAATGTTGCAGAAGGAGACAACGCACCAACACTTTGCACGAAACGAGGTCTGCATTCACAAAATGTACCAGATTGCTGAAAGGTCGCAACACACAAAACCCATGTTAGTCTACTGCCTCTGCTAATTTATGAGGAAACAAAAATTACCAAAACAGAACACAGGTATCAAGAAAAAGTTAATATAAAGGAGAGATCACAATACACACACACACACAAATAATGGGAACACAGAGATCACTTCAAGCAGTTAAATTTCCAGGCAGCAAGAAATCAACATAAGGCGTAGGAAAGGTTAAGAGTACATGTTAGCTTAAATAAATAAATGAAAAACTAACAAACTAGCACTAAAACATGATTTGAATGACTACATTGAAAGAAATACTTATCCACCAAGCAACCAAATAAATTGACAAACATTTTTTCTGTGTGTGTGTGTGTTTGGGGGGGGGGGCTGCTTAGTTAAGAGACCAGTCGGACATATTAGTTTCGGCTAATGTGCGCTGTATTGCTAATACACGACCTTATTGTTAGCCAGGATTACACATATTCTTAATATACTTCAGGTAATTGCATCAAAACAGGTCCAGCTACAGAGCCCCCCACCCCAGAAAAATGAAAAGAAAATAAGATAAAAGAAAAACGAAAGAGGTAACATTTTGCTGATATTACACATTATATTGTAGGGACTATGTTATAGCTACCTGAGGTCCTGAACATGAGAATTCGCATACCTCAGTCAAGTAGTCAGCTTTGCTTTTCTCATCTAAAACTCCCCGTTTATCGCTCTGACGATATAATGCACATTCTCATATTTACATATTTTTTGCTCACTATTTGAACAAGGTTGATGGACCAGAATTCATTAGTAAATCCCTAAGTTAGCACGAATACTTCAAGTAGCATTCTTTGAATCAAATAAAAAGTATAAGCAACCGTCTGAAAAAGCTCCAAGGAGGTCCAGCCCAAGTACACAGGAAGTATAAGCAAGAGAGCGCCTCTGCCCACCTAAAAACTAAACAATAGAAAAAGAGGAAAGAAAGAATTTCTTAAAAACAGGAGAAGAAGAGAGGAGGAACTGAACAACAGATGTTTTAGCTTTACCATAGACGTAGGAATCACCCAACCCTAAGCAAAGAAAAATAAGAGCCTAAAGCTCACATGCTAATGAGCAATATAACAAAAAAATCATTTCAATTCTCTTCCACTCCATTGCACATATTGCACAGATTAAGGGAAAACCTCCTCTTTACTATACAGTAATTAGTCAAGAGTTTCTCCAAGCACCTACATAAGCTAAGAATCACAACTTCTAATGCAAACCTAGCAAACCTAACTGACATCTCAAGGGAAGATGAGGACCACTAACCCTCAGCATACTGTAGTAGGATGTCACTACAAACATCCCAGTCCAAGCAGCCTTCTACTTCAAAGCATCCCCTCACCACCAGGGAAAGCACCACCCTTATGTGCTCAAGCCTTAAAAGTTCCAACCAAAACACTGGCAATTACAAGGCCAATGCACGCCACAAAGGTGCAAGTCCACACACTCCCAAGTAAAGCACTCAATGCAAGCAAACCTAGCAACACAAGCTAGCAAGCAACATGCCACAAGACACCTATGCAAGCTCAATACCGCTCGCAAGGCACAATGCCTAATCAAGAAGACCATGGGGCCCCATATCAAGGCCCTAAGCACGCATAGCAAGACACAACCGATGTACAACTGAGAGCCACAAGGATAGTGCCATGCCACACTAGTGCCCACTGCCCACCAAACCATGTGGCATATTAGACAAGGCTGAACCCAAGGCGCATGTCCACACAATGCATACAATGTTGGCACACACCGATACCCCACTCAATCCCTAACTATACACAATGCACAACATCACTAGTGAATAGCAGAAGCACATTTCGGAATCTCTGCCTTGATGGCATTGCCCAATGTTAGTCGCTCTGGCACTTGCCTCTGCCCATGAAGCATAAACTAATACAAGGACTACAACAACTAATGTTGAAGTCTACAGCCAGCTCCCAAGTTGTTGCCACCCTTAAGAGACTCTCTTAGAGCATACCCTCATTCATAGTACTAGGAGTTGTAAAGTCAATATAAGAACCACCCTTATAATAGCATACTGAGCTCTCTCCTCAATAACAGGAGGAAACAACACCCCTTCTTGAGGGGTCATAACTCATAATTCCCTGACTCTATGAAAATTGAAAATTATGAAAATGCCACTATGGCCTCCAAGTTGTATGATGCTCTTGAATGCCACCCTCCTAGCGCCCTCATGGCCCTGTTTGTCTATCACAAATGGCAATTTGTGACATTCTCCACCATTGCAATCATCAACATCCTCATTGATGGTAAGCACAACGCAAAATTTAGCAGTGCATATACCCCAGCAAAGGTCACCCAGTCTCATATATTGAACTCAGCCAAGCAAATAATACAGGTTGTACCACATCAAACGAAACTCTAATTCATGCAAAGATTAGTAGACGGTTGCCTTGACCAAACTCATGCTCCTTTGAGCAACTGATATCCTCCCCAAGAGAACCTGAAGATATTGCCACTGCACTACTAAAACCAAAACACCAAGCTTACTTATGCCCAATGCCAAACCTAGATGCAGAGAACCTGGCAACACCCAAACTCGAACCATGTTGCTCAGTCCGTCGGCAACATGTAGTTTTGCTCAACTCGAACCATGTCACACAGTCTGTCGGCAAAATGGAAAAAAACATGCTTACTTACCCGCAAAGATGTCACGGTTATAGCTCCATGACACCCTCCACTTTGAGGGTTGATGTCCTCATCAACGAAGGACACCCTGTGCAACCCCTGCAACTCCTCAAATGTAGTAGTTGATGATAGGATAAGCAAAGTATCAATCTTCACCCCATGCATAAAGCACAGTAGTCACCACGACATCCCATGATTTCGTCCCACACTAGCTCCCAACTGATCAACGCTCCCATCGAATGCAAACACAAGTATTACCAAAGCAAATCCACCAAGGATCTCAGTCTTGACATAACTAAACCCATTACATTGTCTGGCAACAGTGAATACACATCACCTAACTCTTATCTAGTCGGCAAGTACACCAAGGTGCCTCTGCATGCGGGGTCAAGACAAAAAAGGAACAGAAATAATTTGTTATACCCCCACCAAATGTCAATACCCCAGTGCAAAAAGAAGCAAAACCTAAGAAGCCCAAGTTGCAAAGGTGCAACCCACGATGCAACCAAGCACCACACTAACAAGTTGATGATAATAAAAAATGAACCAGATAAGCAGAAAAGTACCCCAAGATGGAAATAACACAAGCTTTATGAAACGAATTAGTCGCAACACAATAACACAAGTCAGGCTGCCTACCATATGCCAACTCAAGGATCAAAAGAAGATATTTGCAAAACCCACAACATGAAGCAAGTCTCCCGCACTAACTCACATTGTAGAAGCAACCACCAAAGCAACAATATAACACCAACATCAAACACATGCACAACAGGAAACAACCTAAACACAAGTAGCAAACTCCACCACAAGGTGCCCACAATCCAGAACAAAGCTCACACCAAGTACACAAAGTAGAAGGCAGACAATCCATCTAGAACAAAAGCAATGCATACCACAATGCCACTACCCACGCACAAACCTTGAGAACGGCACTACAACCACAACCCCAGCAGCAGACATGAGACAATGGACTTAATGTCCTTTAAAAGCCGAAGGCTGTTGAAGTGGCAACAACTCAGTGATAGGTTTGAAACAACAACCAATCCCTGAAAATGATAATACGTAGACAAGAAGTTGTAGCTCAAGCCACCAACCTGCAGGTCAAAGAATGGAGTAAAGTACCTCAGCCTGCACATGATGGCAACCAACAAGTCATAGAAGAACAACCCACGTGGGGGATGTCAGCCTCAAAGTGAAGAGAAACCCCCCATAGATGAGAGAAGCAATACCAATGAATCAAACACCCCACAGAAGCGTGCTTTCATACCAAACTTATGTCAGGCAACTGGAATGTGCTCAACCAGATTTATGCTAGTACAGCTAGCATGCAGACACACTACATCCGTTAGGCACTATACTCCATGGAAAGCACCATCCTTGAATGCTCAAACCTTAAGGCTCCAACCCAAATGCAGGTAACTACAATGCCGATGCACACTACTAAAAGTGCAAGTCCGCACGCACCCAACAAGTAAAGCATTCAATGCAAGCAAGTCTAGCAACACATGCTAGAAAGCAACGTGCCACAAGACACCCACGCAAGCTCAATATCGCTCGCAAGGCATGCCTAACAAAGATGACCACGGCGCCCCACATCAAGGCCATAAGCACACATAACAAGGCATAACCAATGTACAATTGCGAGCCACAAAGCAATGCTGCCCGCTAAACCATGCGGCATAGTAGACAAGGCCAAACCGAAGGCGCATGTACACATAAGGCACATGATATGCCAGCTATATATGTCCCAAACTGCACACCCTACCTAGCAGATGCACATTTCAAAACCTCTACATCAAAGGCATTGCTTGATATTGGTCCCTCTGGTACCCGACACAGCCAATGAAGCATAAGCTAATATGAGGACTATAGTCTATAACTGATCCCCAAGTCATCACCACCCTTGCCGAGACTCAATGCATGCCCCCATATATGCACTAGGAGGTGGTAAAGTCAGTATCAGGACTCTCCCCTCCAATAGAATTATGAGTCATCTCTTAACTGATAGGACAAAATGTCACCTCTAGTTAAGGAGTCATAATTCATTATTCCCAAAATCCATGAAAATAGAAAATTACAAAAATGCAACCAGGGCCTCCAACTCGCACCATGCTCATGAATGCTACTTGCCTAGCGCCCTTACAACCCCCTCACCTGTCACCAGTAGTGTCTTCCCACTACTAGAGCACGGTCGATGAGTTTGATGGTAGATTTTCACGTGGAGGGTGAGTTTGAAAAGAGTTTAAATGCCTCCTTTGTGGTGCCTCGATAGTATCAAGTCACAGAATACTTTTGTAGAAGGAACACAAACCTTATATGTAGTGCTGGTAGCGAATGAGATGTTGAATTCTAGATTGAGGAGTGATGCCCTGGGGGTGATTTGTATGTTCAACACTGAGAAGGCGTATGGATGAATTTGACACACTAATGGAGGTGAGATTGAAACAACAAAGAGAAGAACATACTAGCTTTGAAATAATCAACAAATACTATTTTGTAAATATATGTTATAACCTAGGAAGCACGGACACTCCGTTTAGGATGCCATATCCATGTCGGATACATGTTAGACACACATACTCTTCGGACACACCGGGACACGTGTCAGATACGCCAATTGGCGTGTCCAATATTTTTATTAATATTTTTTCTAGTGGACACTTATCGGACACATTGGGGACACGCGTGTCCAACTATTGGATACATTTTGGGACATGCTGGAGTTAAAATGTTATTGTTAAAAGTATTAAATAAAGTCTAATTTATAAATTTCAAAACTTTAAAACACCAAATCATAAAACACTCAAATTCAATTCTTCAAATCCTTAACTTGTTAGTAGTTGTATTATAATTGTGAACTTATTTAGTTATTTTTATCTTATTTTTGGTGATTTATGAATTTTATGTTCACATACATAACAAACAAAAAATGTATAAAAATATTTTTTTTGCCGTGTCCCTGCCGTATCCGTGTCCTCATTTTTTGAAAATGTTGTGTCCCGTATTCGTAACTGTGTCCATATCCGTGCTTCTTAGGTTATAACAAAAGAATTTTTAGTAAGCAAAATCAATGTTGTCATTGCTAAGAGATGGGAATTTTCCAAAGAGGAGTTACAAACTCTATGTTGTGGATATATCCACATATTGTTTGATTGTAAGTGTCGTCAACCATAAACAATAATTTTAAATAAAGTTCATATACTGTAATAATAAAATTTGGAAATATGAATTGAATGTCTCGAATTTAAAAGTATACCAATTCTAATATTTGTTGGTCTAATGGTGATTAGCTACAACAAGACTAAGTGTCCTCTCACTCTATTTGTTTCCAACCTAAAATGAAAGGCAAACTCAACTGAAGGTCTTCAATTAACATAACAATAATTGCTACACATTTACATCAGTTTATGCATGTTAACTTTATCTCCCAATTTGATTACTAATGCATATTAAGTCCCTAGAAAGAATATGAATAGAATGAAAAAAAAACATGCAGAGATATCAGAAATGCTAGATTAAATAAGTGCTTTATGAATTAAAAATTGACATAAACGTATCCATTTTTATAATGGATTTCATTAACTTAGTAAAATTTCTTTTCAATTGCTTTGATGTAAGTGCTCTATGAATTAAAAATTGACATAAACCTATCCATTGTTATAATGGATTTCATTTATCTTAGTAAAATTTCTTTTCAATTGCTTTGATGAATATTAGAGATTGATATTGAATGATGGAATTGTGGCAATGGATCAAATATTTTATGTAATTAATTGCATATTATTTATAATATAATTAAGAGCATGATTGTAACTACTTAGCTGATGAAGACTAAACTTGATGCAGGAGCAACAAATGTGCAAGGGAAATTTAGGCGAGGAACTAGTTGATTCGTTCCAGCAGCTTTTTAATTTTTATGCTTCTTTATCAGCTATCAGGCTTTTATAATCTTTTACATAACAATGTGTTGGTCCTATGTTTTTTTACTTAAAACTTCAAGTCATAGTCATGAGAGTCACTTAAGTAGGGTTAGCTTTGTCTTTTCTTTCGTTAGGGCAACACTCGAGTTGGTAATTTAGCTATAAATAGGATTTAAATTTCTGGTTGTTGCATCTATTATCTTTCTCATTCAGAAATTCAATTTAAGAGCCATTCTTGGCATGTTTAGCCCTACAATCTCAATATTTTACTTCCCACTCAATTATTTTGCTATCTTTGCTATTTCTCTGAGATTATTGTAGATGAAATTCCGTCAAGGTGAATATTTGCACCTACTGCAACAATCAAATTGTCGTCTCAAAAGAACTCATATATTGATTTAATAGATGCAAAATAGAGTCATAGCCATATACTTTAAAACCCAATGGTTACTATATGTGCTTCATGTAACTTTTCAAGAAAATATTTAGACCACAATAGATATAATGAGTAACTTCTACACACAAATTAACACCAATTTAATGAGGAAACCTTTTAAATTCAAATATTAGAAATATGTAGGTAAATGGCTTTACCTTTGAATAGATAACAAAATTAATTCTTGAATTTTCCCTATTCCTCTAACATTGGATAACTTAACAATGAAAATCACATCATAATGCCTTCAAGTTCAAGGACGTTTTAAATTCAAGGTAGAAAAAGAACTTTAACGTCTAGGTTTTTTTATATGACAGCCTTTTATTCCTTCAATTTTTCTGAGACGTTGAAGATACATTACTTAGGACAACCATTTATTAAATAGAAAAGCTCTAAGTTACTTTACCACATTTTTCTTGATCATTCAGAAACTTGGCACCACAAACAACCTATTATATATTCATGTGTCCAACTCTCCTTCAGATAGGCCACGCCACTTCCTTCTCAATGAGTCTGATGTTATGTGTCATCCTCATGAACCATTCAGATATCTCCACAAGCTGTTCTCTGGGTTAAGCCTCGCCAACTGAGGACGACTAGTGCAACACATCATCCTTGAGCTTAGACAACAAGGGATCCTCGCCTGTAATCATGCTCAAGGCACCTCCTCAGCTGAGCCGAGGGCATCTCTACCCAAGCACACTTCTCCTCTCATTGATGGCTCCCTGCTCGGAATATCTTGGTTTAGCCATGGAGCCCCTCCATTGTGCATATTCCCCCTCGAGCCTCAACTTCTCCAGTACTTAGAAAAGGCCATACCACAAAACAGTTCAGCAGGTCCTATACTTTGGATCACCTTCGACGATAGAGTTGAGGGTTTGTCAAAGTGGCTCACCCCACCCTCCTTAAGGGGCTGGTTTGTTGAACAGCCTCACAAAGAGAGAGAGAGAGATCACTACTACATGACAAACCAGAAAAAGACAGAGCATTAATAACACTCAGCTACATCTATAACACCCAGGATAGAGATCCAACAACCTCTGCAGCCTCGAGCCAAATTGCCAACCACCTTTGAGGGATTCAATGCTACAAAGGTTACAATCTTTGCCTCCGGATTGTCGGACCAAGGAGGATGAGCCACCTGTCCTCAAGTATCCATCAAAGCACATAACACTGGTCATGGGTGAGCTTGGCCCGCCTATAAATAGCAAGTCTCTGCCTCCATGCACACAACCGATGAACTGGAGGACTTCACCTCTTGAACCAAGGTATTGTGCTCCACTGCCACTCTCTCTTTACCTAAGGCTTCAACATTCTCTCTCCTCCGACTGCATTGGTCCCCGCCATCTCCTCGCTTATCTCAACTTCCCTAAGCACTTTCCTTGCCCACACCCATCATCTTCTAAATTCAACCACAATTGGCCAAGTCTAGTTTCCAAACTAACAATCGATCACTTCAGCTTCCCTCCATCAAAATGAAAATCCTTTCCAAATTGCCTATCAGTGTTTCAACTTCTGTTAGGTGTAGAACAATTTTAACCAATAACTTCCAGCTTAAAATGGCTCCGCTTGAGACCCTCCACATGACATTTCACTAGTCATCCTCAAATGTTCGCATCAAGCCAATAAAACAACCATTTCCTGTTAAAAATAAGATAGTAGAAAGCACAATCCATCCTGCCATCTCGATCAAAACTTATTTTGCCAACAGTTTGAGTTGAAGCAGGTAAGCTTTGGATGTGACCAAGTAATGTAGCTCCCTTTAGAGGGGGTGAGGGAAACGCTACTAGTTAAAATAGTTGTTTTCACCTTCCAGCCCTCGTACCATAGAATGGTTTATGTCCCAATACAAACCAAACCACCCCTCCCTAGTACCTATAAATGTACCTCTGGTCTCTGAAAGTGATAACAGTTTATCTATGTCACCTTGTACCACACCATAAGCAAACATACAGACTATTATTGATAATGCCGTGGACATGTCATGCTAAAATTGCTAACGCCTTTGTCCATGGTTTCAATATTTTCTTGCAAGGAATCTCCACTGTAACTAGCCACACTGCATATGAAGTTGTTCATCTCTGAACCAAAAACTAATAATAATAATAACAATAACAGCACTAGCTCCTGATTATAACAAACAACTCTACCCATTATACTGATTATAACTCAGGTTTCTGAATGCGAAAATTTCCAAACAGATTTTCCATGCCTTCAAGCACTGTGCATTATCCACCCAAAACAAAGTATAACATGTAATATCAAATAACATGTAATAATACTGTAGTGTAATACTATCAAATTGTAACATGTACTAATAGTTGTGTGTCAAGTATTAGATTGGAAACAGAATCCCCTAGTCTATGGTCCTTCTAATTTTTGCGAGAACTGCCCTTCAAATAGACAAAAAATAATTCAAGTGCCATTTGTTCAAGACAAACATCCTCTCTCCCAAGCATTATTTATTATTACTCAGATTTCTTACAGTTGCTAAGTTTTACTAGTGCATGAGAACAAAATTTTCTTGTTTACCATGAAAAAGCAGCGGCAAGCAGACTTTAGCACTGTAATTGAAGCACTAAAATTCAAACAGGGATTCCATATTTTTTAAGGAGTCAAAACATTCCAATGACTAACATTATGGGCAAGGTAGGTTAAAATTACATGAACAAGCCCAGCATAGACAAAAAGCAACTAATACATCTGAAGCAAACAGAAAAGAAAAGAATTCATCAATATGTAATAGCAACTCACCTCCAAAAAATACGTTGAAGCTTCAGTCCTTTCCCCTCCCAGTAGAAATATCAGAAAAGCATTGAACATTATGGAAGAATTATTAATTAAATCATGCATCCTAAACAACCTGGGATGAGATATTTGAAGTCAGAAGTGTTCCACGAAACCCTTCCTCTGCCTGTTGCACCTCCATCTTTTGGTCAGAAAGTTCATCTGTGGAAAATTAACATTAGGCATCTTACAAATTATCAATAGGCATAATGGCACAAATGGTTGATTCAAACCAAAGAAACTTGGAAATATATTTCTCTACTTCAAACTTGCATATATGTTTGACATTAGTAGACACTTTCTTGGTCCCCACCAAGACGATATTTCAAAGTCAAAAGTGGAATACGTGATTGTACGAGGACATCATCCAGTGGCCACAACATCAACTAACAGTAGACTGATCTTAAGTAGATATGTCCACAGGTATATGCAACGCATGGCAGTATTGGTAGATATTTCAATTAAAGCTTTGGAACATCAGATGTTTACTTTAATTTTGCGTCAAGATTAATTGATACAATTGACAATTTTTCTTCTTTATAATTGTTCACACTGCAATATGGTACCCGGTACATACTCCATTCCTTAAGAAGTCCGATTAATTCTCTTTATGTCAGGTCAAGAGTAAGTTAAGAATCAAGTGTTGCAGCAGCATTTCCATTGTTAAGGCATATTTGGGATTTATCACCAGCTTCAACAGTATTGCTTTATGATTTGGACGTATACTTCACTGTAACTTGAACCCTTCTTTCATGATGATAAGCCTTTTTGTTTTTTCAGTTCATTATTTCTATCCTTTTTTTTTTTTTCTCTCTTTACTTGCATTGAAACTACAATTATAAGGCAAAGATGATAGATACAACAAGATTTGGATGCAACTGGTCAATAACTACCTATCAAGTTTAAACTATGACAAAGATTTGGAAGCAACTGGTCAATAACTACCTATCAAGTTTAAACTATGACAAAGATCAGCTCCATAGAAAATTTATGTGAGAATTTGCCGATGTTCTAGAAAGCATAATAATGATTTACATGTGGTATTGGTCAGGACGCACTGAACTTCTCTACGAGATTGTTTAGAAATTTGTTTTTATTTTACATTTCAGACAAACAACAAAGTCTGTGGATGTAAATTGTCAATTGCACTTTAGCAGTCTTCATATTATTTGTCAGTCTCTGTCCTATTTTATGTCTTTCTTTTTTGGAAGTCCCATTTTGTGTCTTAGTTTTAAATTTCAAGAAGTTTAACGATTAATTTCCCATATTGCCCCCTTTTGAAATTTATGTTCAAATACAATCACAAATCCCAACAAAAATATTCAAATAAGACAAAAGGTATTTTTGTAAACCCATCATTCAAAGATGTGTGTCTTCACGTGTCAATGCTCAACCAAAACAAATAAAATGGGATGGAGGTTGTACTAACAAAGAATTCGAAAATGGTTCCCTGTGCTATAGTCTAATTACCTGCAATATCACGATTCTCATGGATCTCTGAATCTGTCACCCACAGAGTATCTCCAGGGAATATATTCATGTCAGCAAGAGTAGGAGATTCCCCATCAATTACACTGGAACCTTTGTGAAGTATTTGGTTTTCCTTAACAACCTGTAAATCTTAATATAAATAGGGGAAAAGTGCAATACTCTATTGTAATGATGGGATGTAGGTACTAAACTTAAGTAATCATCACAAGCATAAACCTAATAGGATTTTTTTATATGACGAATAAAAGAATACCAGAGTAATACAGCACCCCTTTTTGGCATCATCTTAAATATGTCTTCTTATTTACTTATTGAGAGAGAGAGAGCGAGAGAGAGAGAGAGAAGTAAATAGTAATCTGAATCATCATCTGGCGATAACAAAATAGTCTTCAGGTTGCATGTTATCAAATAATAACCATCTAGCAAATGCAACATATAAAATGGCAGAATATCTAAATTTTGGCAAGCTCTATATGAAATCCAAATAAAATTCTAAAGCTAACAAGTATCATAACATTATCTTGGATACCACACATATCGAGTAGTAAAAGCAATTATGACCTACAATTTTGTGCTAATCTTTTGAAATGGCATTCATAATTGAGTTGAAACTGAACAGTTCATCAAAATCATGACGTAACCAAAATGTTTTTTTGCCACATGGAACTATATTGACATTTTACAATGCAACTTATTTTTATTTTTATTTTTTGATAACAAGGGTATCCCCATCTTCAGTGGGACTAATCCCCCGTAGAAAGCTAGAGCAGCAACCCACAGCCATGACTCCCCACTAAAATCACGAGTTCAATCACATTTTACAATGCAACTTATTGTGGACAACAATTCAACTAAATAATGCAGGACTGCTTCTTCCATGTTATATATCATTCTTCCATTTGCAGGTGTGAGATTGCAATTTAAAATTATGAATTTCAGTAATAAATCAGTTGCTACCCATTTGTTTCCATTATACTAACACAAATCAGGAACAGCACATTACTGACATTAGGTTGCCAGAACAGTCTGAGTCATGAATGATGATCAAACTTCACCACGACCCCACAACAATCGGAACATCTATCTCATAGCTGTATGTTATATTGACAGATTGGCAATGAACAATAGGCAAATGTTTCATATGTCAGTGAAAGGAACACATGTCTAACATCAACATGACCTGCTATAGCTACTGAATTTTGCCTTCTACATTTTAAGGGGTTTCACCTCATCATATTTGGAGTTCTTTAAACACGTTATGGCTACAGATATTTCTCCTGCAGTAGCCAACCAAAGGAAAAAAAGAAAAAGAAAATCAAGTTCTTATTTCCATTGACAGTAATTTGTGACTAGGCAGCCATATTTCCTCTCCTTGTTCCAACTCATCTACCTTTCGTATAAATTTGACCATGATGGTAAAACTTTACCGCACACCATTTCCTACAATCTATTTAAAATTGGGATAATTACACTTTACCCTTGGGGTTTGAACAAAAATTAGATAATTACCCTCTGGTAAAAAAGTGAACACATAACCACTTTACAATTTGGACTAGTGTGCAAAATTGATGGAAACTGTTAAAATTAAGTGTGTGTCACACCTGCTAATTGAACAGAGTGGGGGAGTATTTCTACCAAAATGTGCTTGTAAAAGACATTTTTTACCCTCAAATTTTTTCCCCCTTCTTTCTTCCTCTACAGACCTACTCTGCCATTGCCTCACCCCACTGCCCACGACTCCCAAATGGCTTGTGTGAATTTTGTAGAGGTTTGATTCTCATGTAGAAATTGGGTCTCTGAACTTCCCTTTAATACCGTAGTTCATTAGTTGATTGCATTTTAAAGAACCAACCCCACTGTGAGAAAGAAGACGCCAAAACTGAAACATAATTCAAGGAAATAAACTTTCAACTGAGAATGGATTCTCAGTTACACTTCCCATAAAAATATATTAGATCACTTCACTTGTTTATGTTGCTTATCTATAGCTGCTATATTTCTTTTTATAACGGGGAGCAACAATAGATTCCTTTTTCCAGCCATGGTTGATGGTGTGAATATGTGCATGAACAATTGGAGAATCCCAAATGGTAGAACAGGATGATGGCTATTCTGCAGAATTAGTCATTAGCAGTGTCTTCACCCAATACATTTTTAGGCTTACAATCAAAGATGAAAATGTATGGTGATGAACAAAGGGTGAAAATTACGGTTGTCAAGGCAGAGAAGGTGAACTATTTTGCAGAAAGCAAACACCTGTTTGATCTAAACTTGCAGGTTCATCCTCACAAAATAATTCTAAACCAAATTGAATGGTTAGTGATACAGCATAATTTTGTGAAGTAGATCGATCCAATTCTGGTTAGGATGAACTCACACTGAATTAGCAGTTAGTGATTTTATGAACAAACATCCGCATATCAATATTTGTACACATCAAGAACAAAGTGTGGTTACAAGTAATACTTGTGGGCAACGATCAAAATTCATTTTGATACATTGTTTCACTCGGTTCGGGAATGGAAACGTTTAGGAGACGATTCAGAAACATGATGGAACAAAGAAAAGAATTGAAATGTAAGGAAACATTTGGAAACATTGATATAAGTTCATCCATGTGTACCTCTAAAGTTAATAAAGTAATAATTGAATATGTTTGAGTGTTATAGAGTCATTTACATTGGACAAAACTATGTTAGCATTGAATAGTAAGTGTTAATATGTACAAAAAATAGTTAAGTTTTATTTGTATATGAGTGTTTTGAGTGTTATAGAGTCATTTTCAACAGTCATTAATTAATTGAGTTCGAGAGTTGAGTTTTCTTTTTATAAAATGATACTAACCTAACGTTGATATTATGTGATTATAAGATAATTTGAGAGTTTAGGCATATCTTTAATGCATTTGTTCTCAAAATAAGTATTTGAAAATTTTGCCCTAAATTAATTGTAGTTACAGTGAATAAAATCACTCATCAACTAATATAGACAACATAAATCATGATAATTCTAATAGTAGTAATAAAAAAGAAGGGAGCCACAAGCAATGATCAAAATTGTCAAGTACATATAGTTGCTTCGGTATGTTTCGTAGTGTTTTGGTACATTTCGAGTTATTTCAATATGTTTAAGTGGAAACGTTGGAATCTCGATATTCAACTAATATTTTGTTTCAGCTCCTTAGGAAATGGAAACATTTCGGTCATAACAAAAGGAAATTTAGTTCCTTGCTTGTGGGGAATTCAGTGGCTGATATTTATACGAAATGTGAGGAAATTAGAGTGCACATAAAGCATTTGATATAATGCCAGAGATAAATGTGTGCTTCTTAGAGTGTATACGTAGTTCTAGAGAGAGAGAGAAGGAGAAATAGACCATTATAAGGTTGGGGCAAGTTAGTCTTTTTATCAAAATCATTATTAACCGTCCAAACCATAAGGGGGTCACGTGTTTATTTTTTTCACTATAGGGCAGTTATCTAATTTTCGCTCAAACCCCAATGGTGTAAAGTGTAATTACTCTTGTAAAATTTTCATGTTCCAACCACCACCCCAAAAAATAAAAATAAAAATAAATTCTGCCTAAAAAAAACACCCACTTTTCCAGTGAAATTGTTTCCCATAAAATTTTCTATTTTTACCTTCACATCCAAGAGAACATGAGGTAATGTATATTCGGAACATGTCAAATTTGCACAAGATTCAAATTTAAACATCTTATAGAAAGGAAACTAAAATGCACTAGTAGTTAAACTACTGTGGGCAACCATGGATTGTGGGTATGAATTTGTACCCTCTGGGAAATAGGATAACTACTAAGCGATTGTCAAAATCAATCCGAGACCAGAAGGGAGAGAGTTAGTGAGTCCGTTTCACAACTTGCCGTTTGGAGGGGTGGGTGACCTCCTTTATATAAAGGATGGGGCATAGGAGGGAGAACCAACTCGTGAGGGGCTTGACGGCTCATCCCTCTAAGCAGGGCCAGCTGGAGGTCAACTCTGCAGCCAAGATTCCTAGGGATAGTCGAAGATTTGGCTCAGCAATATTATGTTGACCGACATTTAATCCAATTTGTCTTCCTTCGTAATGTTCTTGACTTCTCGTCTAAGAAACATGGTCACGCACACGAGACACGTACATGACACAACATGGATATGTCAACATGACGATTTTCAAGAAATGTAGGACACGACACGGTAGAGGCACGACAAAATTATATATTTTTTATGTCACATATAGAAATACTTTAATCACATAATGGAAAATTATAGAATAACACTAACTAAAATTAAAAACCAATCTATGCTATAGTTTAAACATCAAATTAGGTATAAAATTCTATTACTTTGACTTTACAATTGGATTTCAAGTTATTTACTTCAAACTTGTAATGGGTTTCATACGTGTAAGTAACAAACAGGGTGTCCACCAAGTGTCTAAAGTGTGTCCAATCCGAAAATAATAGTAAAATAATAGAACACGTTTGGACATGTGTTCAACACGCGCCGGGAGAGTGTCCGACATAGTGTTCGACTCAGACATGGCACCTTCTTAGAAGTGTCTGTGCTTCTAAGCTTGATGTATTTCAACAAAGATTGAGATCTCACTCCCATAAGACTAGTCAAGGGACAAGTCTCACTAACTCTTAACACCTAATCCACAAGTCCCTGCCAATCCTGCATTAGGTCATGACTGCTTGGAAATGCCAATGACTGTGTGACAACTCTACGGGTGAGTCCTTGGATTTTGCTCATGACCCAAGGAGAAGAGTATACACGTAAATAGAAATGGGCACTCAAGAGGCCAAAGGTGAGATGGAAAGTCCTTCATGGAGAATACCTCACAGAGAGTCTTTCACGGAGAGTTCCTCAACTAGGACAAAGGAGGAGGTCTTGGGTGCCTCACTACCTCTACTCAAGAGGCTTTGGAGCTATGTCACATAGACTCAGGTATGGGTATCAAGTGAGATATGTGTTTAAGAGTTACATTCATCTAAAACTTATGTCCAAGGACACTGGGACACAACTAGAATTTATATATATTTCTTAAATGCTTTCTTCTTTTTTTTTTTCTAACATAAATGGTGTTTACAAACTAAAATACAGCATTTTATAAATAAAATGAAAATAATATGTATAGTTTTATAGTAAACTCAATTACTCATATTTGTTGGATCTATATCCAACTAGTCATATCAGACACGTCCCATATCTTTATCCTACTTTTGAGTATCCAACATGAGTATTTCACAAATTTAAAAGAGTCTATGTAACATAGCTCTGGAGCTTGCCTCTTATTGGGTCTTCAGACTAAGGCACCACAGGCTTTAGTCCAAGCTGCTTTGACATGTGGCAATGCTTCGCCAGCCTAGATAGTCAGGAGTCAGCAAAGGAGCTAATGTGGCATGTTTGGCCATGCGGGCCTTGATCCACATATCTACAAGCTATAACTACCATGGGAAAACAAATACATATATTGACAAATTCGCCCTATGAAATAGTAGCTTACCCCAAAGGATTCCCATATCATCATTTTCAGTTGGTAGATTGACGTGGATCCAGAAACATTCAAATTTACAGAGTTTCCAAACGTTGTCTTTCTTGAGCGCTTGGAGGTCCGGCGATCAGGCTCAAAAATGTTCCCGGATGCTTCTAAAATGGATCTTGGAGGTTCCTTGCCACGAACAAAGCATACACAAATATCCTCATTGCAATAGTTGAGTTTTCTCATTAACTCACAGCTTTCTCTTTCACCAATGCAATCTTCACATACCTAACAGAATCAAAAGAAATTAGAGAGAGTATAAATAATAAATACATAACAAAAAATGAATATTAAACTATAACAAATTTGGCCTGGCTATTAAACTATAAGAAACAAGGTCAAAGGACATTCCGTACTTAGTACAGTCTCTCTCCAGAGTCCACACAGGTGGATGGGTGTAATTCCTTTAATTATTGCCACATGAAATAATCATCTAGTCTCTCTCCCATTTTTTTCCAAGCACCCATTATAGACAGGATAAGCACCAGGTAGTAACAAGGGACTGACTGTTGAGAAGGGACTTCCATCATTTTATATATATATGGCATTCCCAGTATGTTATCCACTTTTTTTATCACTGTCCAGAAACAAATTCTATTTTCATTCCATCTTTATATCCTCTTCACTTTCCACCAACTTCTCTTTTCTTCTCTGGCTACTTCCCATGACATCAATCATTCAACTTGAACTATGCCTTAACTTGAAATAATACTTCTCCCAAGTTTGTTACACTTGCATATATTTTTATGGCACATACACAAGCAAGTGGTGTAGTACAAAGAACAAGAATATCAACACATTTTGTCAGAAGCAAAGAGACATCCCTAATAAAATTGTGATGCAATGGCATCCAACAACTGAAATGCGACCATTAATCGCAATAAAACAAGTCACTGACATAATTATTAGAGAAAACCAGTGAAATATGTTAATATCTTTGAGATCTATCGTTCAAGAACTAGATATTTGAATGTCACAGAACTTGTTATGTGTCTGAGTTTAGCAAAGAAGATCAGGCATGCAGTGCACATAAAGAATTTTACAGAATAACTCATTTCATAAGTAACAAAAGGAACTAAAGATTCTAAAAAAAAATGTGGTCAGATATCCCATCAAAAATTCAAAGAAATATCACAATGAACCCAAATATTGCATAATTTCGGTTTTCCAGCCAGAAATGATTATATAAACAAGAAAGACCAGGATTCCATAATTACCTCTGGACAAGTCTTCACCACAAGCTGTTTAGACTCAGCCTCACCATTTGCTTCATCAGAAGCATTCATATGGTCCTTAGAAATTGGCACTTCTGCAGAAGACCCGATTGAATCATCTTGCATGCAATTACTAACCTCAATTTCCGCAGATATGCCTTTCTCTTCTGTTCCGCCCCAATCTTCACAGAATAATTTCCAGTCACTCTCAGTAATGACTGTCAACCCATCTGTCTAAAATCCAAAACCGAAATACCAGAGATTCATATAAGTTTTAAGTGACTTCAAGCAGAAATTAATTTTCTAGATATTGTGAGAAAAACAGAAAGTTCAACTGGGAAGGCCATCAAGGACTCAAAAAAATAAAATATTAGATTATACAATATGAATTACAATGATGCACTTCAAACAAGGTAAGCAAATTGAAAGGCCATTATACACTTACATTAGGTGACTTTTGCAGAATCACACCACGTTTGCAGATTAGATCAGGAGGCCTTTCAAGAAGTCTTGAGTGCTGGTTAAAAAATAGAATTTAAAATTTAAAAATACAAATGAGAGAGAGAGAGAGGTATTATAGTAACTCTCCTCAAGGAAAGACATAGCTCAAAATCAATGCAAAGAATATAGTTTGGGGACAATATCAAAGCAGAGGGGCCAGATCTGAGTCCGGAATGATTCCACCGTCATGTATTTCTTATTGATAACCAAATAAATATGAAAACAGCGGTTCCTCATTCATCCTAAGTTGGAGCCACGTTTACAAGATATATTATCTGCCTTGTGTAATCTCTCAGGATAAATTATAGACGGGAAAAAAAGGTATCTTTACAGAAAGCTAAGAAAATTAACAAAGTTGAAACTTCTCCTGGTACAGGCAAATGCAAAGCCCTCTCAAGAACCTAAGCACCCCAAAAAGTCCATAAGTGAGTGATCACAGATGATGATCTAAAATCTTAATCTAAAGGAAGAGTGAGCTAAATGAATATCAAAAAATCCCTACATGAGGTGCCAAAATATGATTGGAGAGAGAATCACTGCACAAAATGTTGCACCTTACCTTCTCACATTTCAGTAATTCAATGGTATTACTCAAAGTTTCAGGTTCTGCAGAAGAAGAAGCACTCTTCCCACTTGTAGTGATGTAGCTTTTCCATTTTGACAGCCATGATGTGGGCAACAAGTAGTATCTTTGAAGGGGAAAAAGTGCAATACTTTTTCCTAAAGCTAATCTCTCATGATTCTGGCGTTGTTTCAGCTTGAACTCTCTGCAGCATGAACAATGAAGTCAAGCGATTATGAAAGCAAATTAAGTAGAGTACTTAAAACCTTCAAATGACCTTAGATTATCCTCCAAGCACGCCACTTCTGTGAGTTCCACACTGCATTGAGCACATGGTGCAGAGTCTGAAGGAAAAACTGAACCACCCAAGGGATCATCAGGCTTGACTGCATTGGCAGTGTCATAGAAAAAAAGCCAGAGACTCTCAGGAACCAGCACCCGCTTGGCACCAGTAGATTGCTCAGGCATAAGTTCCCCATGAGGGCACCTGATTGAAGCTGTTGGGCCTGCATCAGCTTCACATGGAGAGTCTATGTTTTTTCTGCGTATCCATTGATGCAACCTATGAATTGGAACTGATCAGCGTCAGTACAAGCCCAGCGGAGAACGACACAAGAACTGAAAGATTTTAACATGGAACACAGGACAGAATACAATTGTTACTTTGAAGAGAATCAAAGTGAAATTTGGTTCAATATAACAGGTTGCACATGCATATATACAGAGAGAGAAAGAGAGAAAGAGAGAGAGAGAGAGAGATATGAAATGGTTTAGCCGAACACAATCAGGAGCACAGAGAATGAGACAAAGAGAACTAGCCCTTTTCTTCTCTTGATTAATAGTGTCAAGAAGCAGATTACTCATCACAAAGAAAGGACTTGTCCTGGGACTAGTAGATTCCTGATTCCAGAAAACTTTCTGGCAAGGAGTGGTGAAATATAGACTCCTACAGGCATAGCAGCTCAGGGAGACTTTTTTTTTTTTTTGTTGTTGATAAGTAGCTCAGAGAAAACTTGAACATGTGAGTGTATAAGAACATACCACGCTTTAGAGACATAGTACAACGGTCCATCTAGACACTTCCCTGCAAGTGCTGCCTCTGCAAGTTCTTTCATCGATGTTCTTCGATCCCTATAGCTATCAGCACTGACCATACTATGTGCCCCTTCGAAAAGACAATCAACACAGTAGTCATCTTTGGCCAGGGTTGGGCCCCCATCATACTAACAACCATTAGACAAGTATCATCAGCAACAATAACAGCAATATTGAGTAGCCATAAAAAAATTTAGAAGAATCAATTGATAGACATATAATAATACTTCCCAAAAAAAATGATAGTCATATATAGTAGCCACAACAAACATCACAAAAAAAAAAAAAAAAAGATAAATAAGTAAAATCCTGAACAAAAATGAACTAATTAAATTCCATCTACAAATTAAATTTTCACCTGCTCATGTCAAACAGCAGAAGTTCGAATCTACGATTATCATGCTCTAAGCCGTAGTAGGCTAGTCCACATTCCCCACCTAAAATGCCCTAGCACACCAATGATGGAGACTGACTCACTTGTGTAAATATTTCCTTTAGCAAAAACTACGCTTTTGAGTCACATAGCACCTTAATAACAAACAAACTTTCAAACTTGGACTTCAAGTCAAAATTCAGTCAACATAAAAGTGGAATTAACTCAAGAAACTATTTTGAAGGTTATAAGCCAAACATCACTTATAGTCTTCTCTCCTACTTTTTGCTACATCAAACTTGGGTATCAGAGCAAAAGATCCTTCAATTCAGAACCCACTTGGTGTCATTTCTCTTTAATACAATTTTACATACCAAAACAAAAAAGAACCTTCTCAATGTTGAAAATTAGCAAAACTCAAGGTCAAGTTTTCGCCAACAAGAGGGGACTAATGCAGTCAAGTCCATGTGAGACTCACAAAAAGATGATAACTGATCAATAATTTTAAGTGATTAGTACTATCAGGAGTTTGAATTTATTTAGGATTTTTAATTCTTAATTTTTGTTTGTTTCCTTATTGAACTGTTCCTCTGTCTACTCGAGGAAAAAGTTTCATGATACTTAAAATTCAAGAAATAAAATGCTTTTGAAACTATAAAAGTTGAAATTTAAAATTTCTTTTTTTCATATACTTTTTGAGAGTTTCAAGAATTATTAAGAAAATAGTAAAATATTTGAAGAGTGTTAATGTTTGCATACTAACACTTTTTCTCTCTTGTTTTGCCATTTTCATTTTTGGGCGATGAAGGGAGGAGGGAGATGGGATAAGTAGGCACTCATAAAAAAAAAAATTTTGTTTGGAAGTGTATAGGTACTCATAATGTCATACGTTGTGCAAAGGTGTGGATTACTTCTGGAAACAAGAAAAGAATGCAGAACCTACCGATATCTGATTTTAAACATAGGATAATTAATTCAACCACATTCTAAAAATTCATGTTGACCGATGTTTGACATAAAAAAAATAGCTGTCAAGAAGAATGCATCACAAAGAACAGTAAAACAGAACGATTAAAAGAGTGCCATGAGATAAGCTTGGGGGGGGGGGGGGGGGGGGGGGTGGAAGGGAAATGTACATTCCACAAATCACATGCACAATTTAAATGCATTTCACTATTAGGCAACAAAAACGCAATAGTGTCATAACACAAACATCAACTTTTTTTTTTTTGAATAGGCATAACACAAACATCAATCGTAAACAACACACAACAATAAATAATCGACTAAAAAACAAGACAAAGGTCAAACTAGTATGAAGTTCATGCAACAGCAGTAACTCTAACCATACTGATGGCTACCTTAGAGAACAACATGGTCCAAGCTTTGGCTGACAACCGCTTCATGTTGGCAATCTTTGAAACTGGGACTTTTCCATGCAAGCATTGGATAGGGTTGTTGTCAATGATCCTGCAGGAGATTAAAAGATCAGTCATGAAAAGATGATACTATTTGTTTTTTGTTTTTTTACTAGGGAATGAGAATAAGCCTCATCACAGCATGAAATACTCCCTAGTTTTGATTAACAAAATGAATAGTGAAAAAGGGCTGAAATTTAAGAATTGAGGAAAACAGGCAGAAGTGTAAATGGCAATCATATAATTGTCAGAAATAGAAAACAACGATTATATGTTCGGCAGAACAAACATTTGTTTCTGCCATTTTCTTAACCAAAACTTCTTAAACATGACACTATGAGACGAAAGGCATCATGAGCACTTGTACAGTTGTACTTACAAGGGACTGATACTGTCAGCCCAATGGCGAAGCCAGTCAGTTGCAATCCAGAAATACGGCTCCCCAAGTGACTGGACCGGGGCTTCACAAAGAACTGATCGAACTTCTTGCCGTCGCTCAGTGATGTGATTCAACTCTAATTCCTTCTTTGATTTGTATTGTTCGCAAGCATCAAGATACAACGAATTCAATTGTTCTATCTCTTCCCAAAGATGAGATGGAAGAGAAACACCATTTTGTGGAGCCACACAACTACCGTTTTCCATTTTGATCCCACCAGACTCCATTTCTGCTTTTTCACCACTATTCTTTGAATGTCTTGTAATATACATCAACATGTAGGCATCACTTGATGAGAACGTCTGTACAGATTTCACAACATTAGGTTCTGAAGATTTTGGCTGAGTAGCATCTACATGATTTCCAATGACAACAGCATCCATTGGCTCAGAGCGTGATGGACAGATAACTGACTCAGTTTGAACAGATTTAGCTGCAGAATCTGAAGACCCTTCACCGAATGGGTGTCGCCCTAAGTTTGAGACATGTTCATCATCAAATTCCCACCACTGCCCTGTATTCTCATCCTTAATATGTGCTATGTAATGGCCACTATTTACAGCAGAACCCTTGTGAATCAAGACAGCTGACAAGTCATATATCAATTCTGATTGAGAATGCTCACACAACCGGTGTCCCATGTCCAGTTCTCCAGGAAAACAGAATGCAGAAGTGATTTTCTTCTTGGTTGTAGTCTACAGAAGTAAACAAGAAAAGCAATAGAGTAAGTAAATTTCAAAAGAATAAATAAATACATTCACTAGAACTAACTACATCCTAATGTAGCTCAGAGGATCCTTCTCCCAGAGCACTCCATGTATAAGAATAAAGAGAAAATGGATGAACGGCCTAAACAAGAGCAATGCTGCTCAGAGACAAATCTCATTAAGGAGCAAACTGCAGTCACATAATCATGACAATGCCTACATTCAAGGAACAAAATTTCGTTCTGTTTACATCGAAACAGTCAAAGTGTTTCCATTTCCTAGGAAATTGACATGAAACATTAGTGGCTACCAAAATTTCAATGTAGTGAAACAATGAGTTGTTTTGACACTTACTAGGAATATCCAATAATGCTCATTTCTATTTGCCTCTTTATGTTAAAAGAAAATATTTGAGAACCAGAAAAAAAAAATCTTAAATTTATTAGAGAATCAGCGGAAGCAGAAAGAAGAAGAGGATAGATAGAGAGAAGATACACAAACATGTTTAGGTCACTTACTATGTTTCTTTGCACCGTAAGTACCTTTTTTTATTTATAAAGATCACCATTAGTGCTTTCTTGTCTTTTACATCCCTCCTACTACTAGAATTTGGCATTTCATATATTTTCTGTTACAATTGAAAATCCCCTTGGCCTGTTCCCCAACTAACCCTTTAGACTTTTTGTTTATTAGGTTATAATACTCATGGACCTATATCGAACCATAGTCATGTTCAAAAATAATAAAATAATAATACACTGAAAAAGCTTTTAACATTATTTTCCTAAAGAACCTCAAACACCTTGGAAACTTTTTGATCTTTGTTTATTATTAGTATTGTTATTTTTGTTGTTTTGGATAATTTTGCAAAACCTTACTTGGTTGGAAGTTTGGAACCTTATGCACATTTACAATCATACTAACTTATTTTTGAGAAAAATTAGATTGCTTGACATTAATTTAACAATTCTTGGTTTGCATTGAGTTCACTTCCGAATTTTGCACTTGCGCCCTTTATGCAAAGAGATGCGTAGACCTCAGCATGTTATATTATTTAACTATTGAGAATGTATAAACATTTATGACTTATGAATAGTTTAGTTTTTGTTTCTTGACACTTCCATACATTTTCAAATTCTTTTCTCATTTCCCTTATATTTCTAAAATATTTTTGAAAAGTTTCTGTTACCAAGAGAGAGGAAAGAAAATGAAATTTTGATCCTTGTCTACATTGCATAGGCAGCAGCCAGACAGTTCACTCTTGGTGTCATCCAGCTTATTCATCATGATCAATATATAAATTAACATTTAATTCTACAACTAACAGAGCAAAAAAAAAACTATTTGAACTAATTTTTTTAAAAACAATAGGGAAAGAAAAGCGCTTCAAAATCAAGCATGTAACAAAACATCCACACCAGAATCAATGATAACCAATACATGATGACAACCATGTCATGCCAATCAAGGAGTTTAAATTAGAAGCCCAAGAAACATCCTCATCTATAATCAGTTGAACTCAAACAACGTGTTAATTGGGGTGAGCCAATGACTGTAACATCTCTTAGTAATATCTCACAGTTGAACTCAAACATGTTAATTGGGGTGAGTCAATGACTGCAGCATCTCTCACTAACATCTCAAAATAACATCAATTTGCAGATTTTGCGACGCATCATACCGTGCAACATATAGCCTATGTAATTCCAATAAGAATTCCATTTGTTGCGCATTTTCAGAATATACTGTGAAATTTGAAACCCATATTGGCAGACAGATTGAGATTTACGGTGCAAAAGAACAAAAGAGCAATACATATGGCACCCCATCCATGACACCAAAACCCACGAGATTAAGCCATGTTTGTGATAAGGCTACAAGAGAATGCCTTCGACTTCTTATAAGGATTCACAATTAGTAGCTGCTTCCTTTTGCCATCCCAAAGTGCCAAAGGAAATAATGCAACAACCAAACCACAAAATAAAATAAAAAAAAGGTAACACAATCCAACTACAAGGAAGACCCGCCTTAATTATAGTCGTCACAATCTTGACAAAAACAAAAGGATTCATTTATCCCATTTTGTTAATATCTTGCACTAAATGTGATGACGCTCTGCAGTAGATTCGATGCATGGATATTTTTAATGCATGAAGAATTCATTCTTTGTATTCCTTTGGATCCCACCTTCCACCTAGCACTATTATTTGGTATGTACAAAATAAAAATATCATTTACTACAAAATACCAATGCCAATTCATCATGCATCATAAGGTTTTTAAGAGAAAAAGTTGACATCCTATGCAAGAATAATTCTTTCGTAAGTTGATCTTCAATGAGGAAAATTTATAGGTAGCTGAGGTAAAGAAAATAAGTAGCACTTCTTTACTTCCTCTTTCCAAGTTTACACTGGCAATGAGGATCTAGTTGGTGTGGTATCTAAGAAGTTGAATGTCAAGACCCACATAGTACAGAATCCAGATATTACAAAAAAGGGAGGAAGAAAAAAAAGGGATCCAAAAAGCCGTGAAAAAAATGAAGAAAGTTTTAGATGAAAGAAAAGTGATATGATTATCTGTTACTTGCGAGATGTTTAAAGAACACAAATGAAGATATGACTATAAATCATATTAGTTAATACCTTTGAAAGGAAAACGCAACGCTTGAGCTGAAAATTAAGGACAGCAGGCAGCGACCGCAGCTTAATGCTCCGGGTAGCATCAACTCGAGTAGTGCATGACTCGCAATAGTATTGGTTGTCTCCTTGAAGCTCTTCTACACTCAGGTAATCATCTAAACTCTCATCTACACTTTTCAAACCCTTGACATTCAACTCCAGCTCGTAGAAGTCTTCCATTTTTGATGAAGCTTCAGAATCTTTTCCACATTTCGAGCACCTAAATGGTTAGAAATAGCAAACTAAATAACAAGTCATTTCTTTCATTTATAAGCTCTAAGAGGTAAATACACTGGCTTTGCAAAGTGCAAACAATTGTACATGAAAGAAGTAAAACATAACTCACAAATAGCTACCAGAAACAAAAAATTGCAGTTTCAGTTGCACAACAATTAATTATCACGTATTTGCTTCCTACCATGTAGAGGATATTGTAGCAACACAAACAGTGTAGTATCACCAAAGGGCAAATAATTTTCTTTGTATACTGGTATGAATAAAGACAAATAAAACAAAAAAAAAAAGGAGCCTCAACGCGCAGAAAAATACACTCAATGTTTATATTTATATTGTGATTACCAATATATCAGGTGCTGTTTTTTTTTTTTATAAGTATCATTATATCAGGCTCCTTGCTCAGCAACAGCAACCTTGAACAGTGGATAGACCAATTTTTACCAGCAGATTGATCTGAGGATAATTTCATAAGAAGGTAATGCATGCCATCCATAAGAATATTAGAAGCGGGGGAAAGTAAATGTTAACATTAACAGCATTGATGAGTCCTACACCCCAATATGGGCTATAGCCTATGGGCATGAAGAAGATCCTCTTAAGTCAAGGTAAGCCAATAAACTCTAAGCATTCTTTTGTGTGGCAAATAAGTTGTTTCCAGAAGTCCAAGGATACCATTGCAGTAACAACTAACACTCTGAAACCTACCACACTACCAGAGCCTTGCAGAAGGGGTAGACTAACACAAATCTGATAGAAGGCAAGGAGTTAAGTCATAAAGATAGTTGTTGGATGAAAGAAGCAGAAGGAAATACTTGTCTACATTCAATAATACGGTAATAATCCTACTTATCAAGAAATATTAGTAATAATAAAGTAACAATCCTAAGAAATCTAATGAGGAACAAAACAAGGACTAAAGAATATTTGAATTCAAAAATGAATGAGACAAACATGAGGTCAGAATATAGACAGGCAACAATCATTTTGTGTAGGAAAATCTGAAGGACAAGCAAGTCCGTGAAAACAAAATTACCACTCCCTTTAAAAGTGATTGCCTATGTGCAAACAAATATATCAGAAAGATTTTGGTAGAATGATGATAATGCTGGCAAACCATCAAGTCCTGATTCATTAAACTGCTTTTCCAAATTGTAACTGAAGAAACTAATCAATCAAAGCTCTGAAAGTTCAGATGAAAGGCACCAAAATTTTTCCAAGTTAAGCAAAGTTAAAATTTTCAACACACTGCGGAGAATTAAATGATAACAAGGGAGACTGTATAGTTAAGCTTAGTCTCAAAGTAAGAACAAACTTACGTGGTGACATGCGACACACTTCCACGGAAAAGATCTTGTACAATTGTTCTTGCCTTGGAAACTTTTGAACAGCTCAAACATCGCTCAAGCAAAGAAAAAAGCAAGGTAAGGAATTCATGGCTGTCCTGCTGAACACCATTATCTAGCTCCAGGGTTTTAATAAATGGTGCTGAATCAACAAAAGCCATTTTACTAGCATGCAACTGCGCAAAGAGTCGAGCCAGTTGATCCAAAACTGGCTGTTCTTTCAGAACATCTGGCTCCACAGAGAAAACACCATCCCTAAATGACTTATTCATGTACAGGCATTGAAGTATGCTGTTGGCATAGCACGTTGCACCCAGATTCGTGAGGCCTGCTGGTGAGTTAGTGGAAGCACGAAGATCCGAGGATGGATCAGGACCAAGTGACAGAACAATCTCCGACATCTTCTGCCACAAGCCAGATTTTCGACTTCCATTGGAAGGCGGAATCAGTCCACAAAAGCAATTAGGATTGTCTCTTGTATTCACTCTACAACCTTGACATATTAGTTTCCAAATCATGTATAGCTGATTTACATCATCTTCTGTCACTTGACCCGTTGAGTAGATTCTCCTACACAATTTGATGCCCCCACCCCCAAAAACAAAAATCAATATTTGTGATCACCAGGATAGCAATTGGTTAGCAATTCAAAGCTGACTTCTTGGCTTTTGAAGCAATATTCAGCCAATCTGTTATTTCAAAAATCAAGTTGCAATAGATAATGTTCTTAATGAAAATTTCTCACTTTCTTCAAAAAGAACCAAGATAATATTGCTGAGCATCGACATCCCAAAAATGGATTTTAGATAACAATTTTGAGACTATTCCTCTTGTTTCTCTACTTCACTAGGCAAGAATCAAAGTGAACTCCTCTTTCAAGAGCAAGATGACCAAGGTAGCACTTTTTATATTTTTAAACATACTTTATGGAAGAAAATATTTGCTCTCAAAATCAATCAAGGAAGAAAGCTACAATGAATCTTACCTGAAAATTTCGGTATTGGCCTTAGCATTGTCGTCTGGTCTATGCCTTTTATTTTTACTTCGGGTAGTTGGTCGATGACTCATCTTTATATCAATGAATTCTCAACTCTTGAAAATCAACAACAACAAAAAGACGAAAGATTGTGTCAATAGACCCTTTTCAGCTAACTCAATTTCAATGTGGAAAAAAAAAATGTGGCATCGTATGAAGATTTCTTGTCTTATACCACAAACAGAAAATGTTCTTAAAATCAATTATTATAAAAACAACTGGGGAAAATCCTCGAAATTCGATTAACAACCTAAAAATACGATTCCTGATAATAAAAAATCAACTGCTCTCTGGAAACCACAAAAAAAAACCCCCCTCGAAATTCATAAAACACAATGAACACACGACTCTTGGTACAAGAAAGCAATAAATTGTAGTTATGGCTAATTCTTCTACAGCGAAAAAAATTCTTCAAAATCAGAAATTGCTATCTACAAATTTCGAGATAATGAGAGAGAGACTGAAAATAGAGTTGCTCGAACGGCGATGACAGAGAGAATCTAAGACAGCATTTAGATAATCGACAGTGTGTGTTTATGTAAGAGTATATACATATTTGTAGCATGCAAGCTAGACAGAGAGAGAGAGAGAGAGAGAGACCTGGGAAGGGAAGATGAACAGAACTCTATTGTTCCCAATCAGAACTTTTTGACTTGAGATCAGAACAATAGAAGTGTGCATTTCCAAACCCCAGAAGCAATGCAATGGGTTTCTTTAAGAAGTGCAATATAAGGAGTCCGGTTCATTATTACACACTCATGGACCGGTTCGGACGGCGGTTTAAACCAATCATGTTTGGTTTTGGTTTTGTTTTTATTAGATTTTTTTTGTTTTTTCATTCTAGTGCTTTCGGATACAAAAATATGATAAAATTAGCTAATGGCCTAACTTTGATCATATTAGAAAGAAGATCAGTCGAGATATGCGTAAATTAATCCGAACACTCTCTAGTCACATAACTAAAGAAATATATAAAAACACAACTCTTTAGCATTATTTTCATTTTTTCATGAATCGAAAATATTTGAAAAGTAATTTACATTTTGTTGTTATAAAAATAGGTTTTTTTTTTAGATATTTCGTCAAAGTTAGTATTTCCACATTAGTGTTTCGTATGATTACCCCTTTTTTAACTTTTGTGGAATAAAATTAGTTTTCAAAAGTAACACTAAACACATTGAGTGCTTTGAAATAAAATAATTATGTTTGATTTTATTCATCGGTCTTCGTTCTAAGATGATTTGGACAAAAATTGACATGGTTCAAATAATAATAAAACGATATATGGTTTGCCAACTTGTACACCCTCTAGATATATTTCTATTGTTGAAAGATATAATTTCTTCTTGTCAACTTATGAATCTTGACCGCATCTGATTTAGTAAAACCTTCGAACAAATGAAACTCTTACTTTAACCCAAAAGAACAACAAAATAAATAAAAAAAATAGAAAAAGAATTGCATTACCAAAGCATTCCGACTTTACGTTGGAAGAAGGCTTTTTGTGTCTCAAATAATAATGTATTTCCTTCTATTTTTCCAACTAAACTTGGCCAATTGTAATAAATTTCTAGAATACAATTGTCCCATAATATATATATATATATATATATATATTTGTTAGGTAAGATGTAAGAAATTGACCCATAATTACTAATATGGAATATAAGAATGTGAAAAGTGATCCAAAAATGTTATGCGAAACATGACATGCTAATAGATATTAGATTGAATAGAGTATTTAATAATAAATTCATTAAGAACCTTATAAATAATGATATAAAGCATTCAAATATTTTCATGGTCAATCAAATACTAATACTATACTATATTTATAGAAACCAAATAGAACATTTATATATCGTTGTTAAATTAAAATTTTGGAATATGAAAAAAAATATTGTTAATTGTGAGATGTGAATTTCTATTTTCTACAAAGTTCTCAAAATATTTTTCTGCAAGAGTAATAAGCTCATTTGAATTATACTAGAGAAATGCCTCAAAAATGTTTTTTGAAATTTTTCTTTAGAACTTCAAGATAAGATTCGTTTGTGTTCCTATATAAAGTTTTGAACTCGCGATTGTTAGTACACTGAGTCTTGCATCAAACACAGACCTTACAAAAGCATACACATCAAAATGATATTTTGTTTGCTAACTTTTTATTTTTTTTATTTTTTTAAATTCTTGAAAAATAAAAATAAAACGTCTTTGATAATTGTTTTCAAAGTTTTTGTTTTTAAAAATCTAAAAATAATTTGAAAAAATATCAAACAAAACTAAAAGCACAAATAAAATTATTCATTTTTTGTTTTCACTATCAAATGAAAGTCTTCCTCCTTTCTCTTTCTCCCACTATCCACCACTGCCACAACTCACGAACACTATTCTCCACTAACCACCAACACTACTCTCCACTAACCACCGCCACCGCCACCACCACCATCATTCTCCATCGTGCCACACCATTATTCCCCACGTCGCCGCCGTCGCCGCCCACCTCCACTACTACCATTGCTTACCAGATTTTAAATAAGTTTTTTCTATTAATAATTTTATATAAAGTTAAAACAACTAATAATTTTGGTATTACTAAATTTTTATTTATATTTTTTACAAAATCAATTTCACTACAGATATCCGTCTTTTATACTAGTAGAAGGCATATCTTATTATTTATCATGCACTTCACACCTTTATAATAGCAGTTGCATAATTTATTAGCAATGTTAGTCTTGCTTACATTTAATGAAATCAATAAAGCACTATAAATTAATTGAGCGTAAGGTAATAGAGGCTTACTTTATTAGAAATTCGAAATCCAAAAATTGCTTTGAAATACATATTTCATAGCATGATTGTAAGTTTTAATAGTGTGATGTGCATTCAATATTATTTCTTAGAAATGCTTTTAGTAATTCTTCTATCATTCATACCTTAAGTATATAATGGTTTTCCATTTACAAAAATATTAGTTTGTTCAATATCATGCATTTAAACTGTCATATATACAAAAAATGATAGATATCAATAAAGCAATATATAAATAATCTTTGGCCACATTGTTGCTAAGCCAATTCAGTTGCATCTTTCTTGAGATCTTCATTGAGTGGTTGAAATTTCATTATTGATGTTGTTCCCGAATCTGACCTATCATCAAATATTACACATTCTAATTCTGGTTCATTAGAAGAAAATTTTGCAAACTCAGTTGGATTATCTCCATCAATATAATATTTGTCTTCACCTACAAAAATAAACAAATCACATGAAAGTAAATTACATTTAGCTTAATTACACTAAGAAAAAAATATTAAGTGATGAATAAACCCACACAAGTTCTAATATTTCGTTAGTTACTCATTATACTTTTTTTTTTCTTTCATCACAACTTGCAAATATGACAATGCATAAAAACTAAATCTTCAACTATATTTGTTGCTAATCTATTTCTTTTTATGCTTTGAATTAGAGAATAGGTACTAATATTCCTTTTACTGTAAAATTACAACACTGCTTATTAGAGTAACTCAAAAGCCAAGTTTTGCAATGGAAGTGTTGAAGCACTGTGATTGGCCCGCCAAAAAATTGGCTCCTCATGCATCTTTGCCTTAATAACACAAGGCTAATTAAAATAACTCAATCTACTAGAACAAAAAACTTCATATTTAAGATACTTTTTGAAAATCATTTTGATTGTGAAAAATTAGTTCAACACACTTACTTTTATTTAATAACACTTCTTAATCTTCATGTGCTAATTGCCGTTGAACTCTATTACTTCTATCTGGAAGCCAAATATTGCTATAATATTTAGAAACCAATGAATATGCCATAAAATGTAAAATAGTGTTATTTGTGTTCCATCTATTATCAAAAAATGTTATGAATGGTATTAAAGAAATCAAATCAGCAGTAAGTAGACCTTTACCTACATATTCAGATATGACTTTCTTCACATTTTCAATCATTAAGTCCAACATGACATATATGAGATGTAGCACAAGAGAATAAGTGTCTACAACCCTTAGCATCTCAATATCAGGTTTTGTAAAACTCAAGAGATAATCTAGGTTCTCCTACAAAGAGTCATCAACAATACATTGCTTTACCTCTCAAGTTTTCACCTTCATTGGATTTTTTTCCATATCTATGAATCTTTTAATTTGCATCCATGATCATTTTTTTGACACGAGCATCAACTCGTTCAAGCGTCTAACCAAAACAATGCCTGATGCAAATCTTGTTTCTGTTACATTTAGCAAAGTCAATTGCGAATAACTATTGAAAATAACCAACGACATATTATGATTAACAATAAAATTCCTTATGTTTTGCAATTCACCAAACTAGCAACCATTTGCATTAACAACATTGAGGTGATCTTCCAGGTGCTTCAAACATGCTTCTTGGGATCAAAATTAAAATTATACGAAACACATGGTATCCAATAAATATAGGGATATTTACCTTCAATTATTAATCCAACAATTTTGAAGTTAATTGTATTATTTGTACCAATTTGAACAACCTTCACTTTCCCAACTTCAATCAGAGGACAGAAAATATACTTGTGACATATTCTCTGTTTTTCACATTTTCACTTGCATTTATAGCCTTTAGAAATATTTTTGCTCTACTAAATGCTGTCATTATGTTTTTTTTTTTTTTTTTTTATGTTTACAAGTAGTCTCATTTGTCTATCTAACCACCTATTTGAGCATATAAATATTCATTTTATTTTTCAAAAAACTTGTATACCCGAAATCCTCTCATCACATATGTATTCTCCTGTACGAATAATGTTATACACAATTTATCATATGAAGCAGTGTTTCCTCATAATTTGCTATTGGCAAGTATCTGTAAATACTATTAAAATAAAGACATTTTGCCAAATTGAATGATAAAGTTGGGGTATAATATGGGTAGCTTTCTTGTCTGCAATATCCCTATTAGCCACATTGACTGCTTTTTCCAAATGTCCTAAATTTAATTCATTTATTTTTTTTGGATTGTACCAAATCTAATCTTTTATGTAAAGAAATATAATTTGTCTTTTTTTTTTTTTTGCATCTAATTTTTGTTGAGCTTTCCTTCTTTCTGTTGCTTCATACTCTCTTTTCAATGTTTGTAAAAGATTATTCCAATGGACTTACAGGCTTCAACTCAAAAAAATTAAAAGTTTCAATAACTGGGTATTGACTTTTGAATATGATCAAGTCACCTTTTTGTTGCAGTAGTTGCAAGACCACCATCTTTTATGTAGATTCCAATGTACATTAAATGGAGATGACACATCTTCACTTCTTGATTTGTTATGGGCTTATGATCATATGAGTTGGTTTATGTTTTAATGCCATGTATTTACAATATATCATTTAGGCCATGATTAATGAGAAAGAAAAATTATTGAAGAAGAAAAAGTAAATTACATTTTTTCTAATTTAAAAAACAAAAGATACATATTTAATGAACTTCATCGTTAAATATATATATATATATATGTGTGTGTGTGTGTGCGCGTGTGTGTTCAAATATTTAATATGTATTTATCCAAATAAGAGTTATATAGAGTGAAAATATTTAAAATATGCAATATATATACATAAATCTAAAGCAGTTAAAGAATATTTCGGCCTTCGGGTATTCCTAAAACTTCAATATACATAAAACTATGTAGAGTTATATAAATGGTGTAGGGACACATATATATATTTGATATGTAATCCCTCCTTATATCACATATCTTATTCTTAAGCCAAATAGCATAAAATTCTGAACATCCTTGAACTCTCGAAGTATTTGAATGTAATTATGAATTACAAAGGGCTTGAGGTAGTCTTGTTGGTCTACCTTTGACCAAACCAGAGAGAAGACAAATCAAGGTACTTATATGTGCTTATTTTTTATGACTCTTTAAAAATAAGTCATCAGTAACTGATAATATTGTCATTTTAGGAGTGTTTGGTGGTGTAAGTAAAAACAAGCTAGGAGTTAATGACTTAGAAATTTGCAATAAAAAATATGTGATTGATCACAATTCATTGGTCTTGCATTGAAGATTTATGAGGTGGACGATCTGTAGGATGATTTTCTCTTCCCTTTTGGAGATGTGCAGTAGTTCAATTTATGTTTTGTCACAACTAATGATTCACAAGGTGTAATATTATTTTCCTTAACCTGCATGACTTAAAAAGCATTATACTAAGTAGTGCCTATATATGTCACTTCCCCTTTCCTCACCCCCTTAAAGAACGTGTCCTCGCATTGGGCTGATTCAACACACTTTCAGTTGGGATTGACTCTAATTTTATCACGATCCAAGATCTAAATTGTATAATATTGTTTGCTTTGGGCCATGGTCCACATAATTTAAAATTTATGATACCAAGTAGATACAAGTGTCTACATATATGAGATTTCTTTTCTCCTCCCTAGGCGATGTGATCATAGCACGTAGCGTAGGAGTTAGCCTATCGTTGTCCTAGTCGGTCAGGTATCTCGTTCCTATTCCTTAGGAACTATTTGGAAGGTTTGGATTCCTTATACATGTCCCATTTTGTATGGACTGCTGCCTTTGATTTCATTTGACTTTGGATACCTTAGGGGAAAAGGGTAAGAAGCTTCCTAGTTGGTGTTGCATGTTTAGGAAGTGGTTAATCATCTTGTGTTGCATTGCGACATGGCCAGAGATGTAGAGTTTACTCTTTTTTATTTTTGGAGTTTGTTGGGTTGTATTAGGTTTGGTGATTCATTTATCTAAGAGTTAGGGCAGAAGTTGCTAAGTAATGAATGGTGGCGCCATTGTGCCTGATGTGGGGTATTTACAGAGACCAAATCTATGACATTTTTGAAGATGTAGAGTTGGCAATTCATAGAATTTAAATGATCGTTTTACAAATTTTTCAGTTTGGATTAGAATAGAATTTTTGTGACTCTTATTTTGCTTTTGTTGATGTCATAAGAGATCTATCTTTTTTTACGATTTATATACTTAGTTTTTTCTATACCCCAATGTTTAGAGACTATATCCCTCTTTTAGTGTTTGTACTGAAATTATTTACTTATGAAGGAAAAGTTAAGTATAGATCAGAAATACCTCCCATAGTAAGGAGTGATGAGAGGATGGGCTTGTAAACCATTTGAATTGATGAGCCTCTTTCATAAATAGAAACTTTCTATTTTTGGTGCTAATATAATTGAAATTCCATAGGATATGTGTCTTATATTCCAAGTTTATAAAGATTATTCTCCAAATACTCGGGTTAACACTTCACATTGGTGCTTAAGGCTCCTTTAAGTTAGCAAAAAGTGTAATTTCTCCCAAGATTTGAAGAATTGCATGATGTGTGGGCTCTATTAATGTGTGCTTTACCTTTTTTGCTGCTAAGAAATAAGATGCCTTACACTACCAGTTCATATGTTAATGTTAATCTGTGTTGTGCCCCGGTTTTTAACTAAGCTCTCTTGGCTTAGGAAAAAGCACGGTATTCTCTCTGTTAGAACTTACCCTCCTAAAAGGATAAGTGCGACGAGAGTTTGAACTTGAAATTGATTTTGAATAAAGACTTTTTAGAAAAATAGGAGTCGCCACTTAACATAATTAAAGATGTGTTAGGTCACCTAAAACTAAGTATAATCTAAAGACTAAATTTAGGTTTTTTGAAATTGTTTTGAAAATGTCCTTCTTAAGAAGGTTTTTGCAAAAGAAGTTTTTAGTAACCTTTTAAAATGGTTTAAAGCACTTTTGAAAACTTGACTCCGAGTTGGTCTTTGAAACCGGAAATTTGTGGTCTGGGGGTTGGTCACGTATAGGGAAGATATCCTAAGATCATCACCCTATCTTGCCCTTTTGGTACCTATATGTCTAATCACCCTTAGTTCACTCACTTGAGTCACTGGTTACTAAAAGTTCACTTTTATCCACTTTAGAATTTTGAAAAAGGAGTTTGGTCATCATTTTTTGAATGAATGATGCATGATGCATGTTTCTGGAAAAATATTTGAAAATAGAAAAGTTTTGAAGTATGATTTGAAATAGAGATTTTGATTGAGAGAGCATTTTAAAAATGAATATTCGACTTAAAAAAAGATTAAAACCGCACCATTTTAGGTTGCTTACGTATCTCATTTGGCGAGAATCAAGTCATTTATAGTTCGGGCAAGGACCTGATTGAAATGGACTCATGGGAGTCTTGAAAGGTTTTTGAAACTTGAATTCAAGAGAGTTTGGACTTGGACTTGAAGATTTTTTAAAGTGCCTTTGAAATAGGACTCAGAAGATTTTTGGAATATTCTGGAAGTTAAACTTGAATATTTTTGAAATGTCTTTGAAAGTGTTGGAATATTTTTAGAAACAATTCAATGGAGTTTTGAATGATTTTCGAAATAACTCAAGGGAGTTTTGGAATGGTTTTGAAATCATTTTTTGTATACCTTATGAAAGGTACTTTGAAGTGTTTTATCATCCTTGAGAGATTAGTTATTAATCAACTAGACTCCTTTAGGGTTATGATTTTTGGAAAGTCATTTTAGAAAAGGGTTAGACACTTCTCTTATGGTTTTGAAAACTTTAGGGTTATAGAACCCTATTTGATATCTTACTTTCCTTGAACAACCCTAACCATATAAGGCCTAAGATTACTTCCGGGATGCGACTCTTGAAAATCATTTTTTAAAAAGCGTTTTTGAAAAATACTTAGGGTTTAGAACCTTAATATAAACAAACTTGAAGGTTGTATTTAATGTATCATTTTCCTTTAGAGACCCTAACCATGGGAGGGTTAAGACCGCCTTAGGAATGTGAGTTTTGAAAACATTTTGGAAATAGTCTTTTGGAATGTTAAGTGTTTAGCTATTTTAGGTTAAGACAAGTTGGAGAGAGCCTTTGAAAACACTTGGTGAAGTGACATGGTGTCATTTGAAAAGGGTTCTTTGGAGATGATTTGAAAACATAAGAGAGTAGAGTATGATTTTTGAAAGGATGTCATGAAAATCATTTTGATATGAAGGTGTTTGAAAAAGGTTTAGAGTTAGAGTCTTGAAGCCAACTAACCATGGTTGGGATGACTTAGGGTTAACTAACTAGGGTTAGGTTAACCTAGGGCTAAGGTGACCTAGGGTTAACTAACTAAGGTTAGGTTAACCTAGGATTTGGTTGATTTATGGTTGACTAATTTGAGTTAGGTTAACCAAAGTAAGACAATTAGGATCAAGTTAACCTAGAGTTTTGGAAGGTGCTTTTGGACTAGGGTTTAGACCTAGTGGTTTTGGAAAGATGGTTTTGTGCATGAACTTGAAAGTGTGTTTTGAAAACCATTTTATGAAAACCATTCAAGTGAATGTTGGGTTTGTATGGTTGGTATTCGGAAACCACTGAAGAGAGGGTTGCCTTAGAACCATTTTCACCACTAACTCAAGTGAGTAAAACTTGCGAAAATCAATATTGAATATATAGTTTTAAAGACTTCTTTGATTGAAAACTAAAGAGAATTAACCTTTGAAAATTATTTTTGGAAAGGAGGTTTTGGGAAACCACTTTTAAGGTGTTGAAAACCACTCTAAAGAATAAGGGTTCATATGGTTGATTTGAGGGAAATCACTCCAAAGAGGACTCCATGGTACCATTCTAACCACAATATTCAAAAAAACAAAACTTTCAAAAATCAAGATGAAGATGGTAGTTTTAGAAAACCATTTTTCTACAAATTAATGAGAAAAAACTTTTGAGAACCCTTCTTAAAGAGGGTTGTTTTGAAACCACTTTTGGGGTGTAGAAAACCACTCTAGAGAATAAGGGCTCCTATAGTTAATAAATGAGGAGACCACTCAAGAAAGGGTTTCATGAGAACCGTTTCAACCACAAAACTCAAGATATCAAAACTTTGAAGACCAAAGTGAACAAGGTTTAAAAACCATTTTAATGCAATTTGAAAATAGTAAAATGCAATAATGCAAAATGAAGTTAAAGGGCTTAAGGAAGGCTCCTTAAGACATAGAAATCTAAAGCTTCGAACTAGGTTTCAAGAAACCAACTCTTAGGGCCATTCTTAGAAAAACCCTTGAATATGAATTTTGAACAATTTGTAGAGATTAGAAATGCTAGAGGGTTTGAAACATATCTTTGAACATGAAAAATGAAGCCAAGTATGCAATACATGAGAATACCAACCATATGTAAGGGGGTCATGAAATCATACAAGGCTAAAATGCCACAACACATTGCAAGGGGCCTATGGTTCATACCATGAAAAGATAGGCTAAAGGGAGAACCCCCACTCTGTGGCTTCCCTAAAGCTTCCCTTAGGCATGGACCTAAGGTCCTCTTGTTCAAGAAAATAGGAAAGAGGGGTAGAAGATGGGGAGTAAAATAGAGAATAATCTAAGTAGGCTAGTAGAGAGAAGAGAAGAGTTTGGGGGGGGGGGGTAGCGAAATGTAAAGAGAAATACTATCTTGTCTTCACAACTTCTTCAAGCTTCAATGGAGGGCTTTACTTGAGTTTTGAAGGGTCTTCAATGGCCTTGAAGGGGCTGAAAATGGCTTAAGTCTTGCTTTAGAGACTTTAGAGATGAAATGTATAGGCTTGAGGTGAGTGAAATCTAGCTTAGATGTTTGAAGGGTTGAAAGGCGTGGAGTGTTCAAGATTTTTTGAGGTTTTGGGAGTATTTCAGCAGGGCTTCACCATTGTTTTCAGCTCTAGAATACGTAGAGGGGTGGCCTGCTATTTAAAAGCAAAGATTCTAGGGTCTGGCGCATGTGCTACATGCACCCAGGCAAATTTTACCCTGGCACATGTAGCATATACGCTAGTATTATGCCATTAACTAAGTGCCATGTTGCACTCTTTGTACTACACCAACTTGGACTGCAAGTCAAGTTTTATCCGATCCGATAATTTTTTGGGAGCATGTATCATACGTTCCGCCGCCGAGAACTCTTATGCTGACTTCACCTCGATATCCGCACAAACCAAGAAAGATCTAGGAAAATTGGTCACGTTTACGATGTTCCTTTATTATTTCTCATGAATCGACAGTCCTCGAAGAGCTCCAAAGGATTGTAGATGTCAGAGTTATATTATTAGGAAGCGTGCACGAAAATGAACTTTTTAGAGCGTCTGCGAGACGCTCTAATGGTTGCCGAAAGTAGCAGTTTTTGCGCCATATGATCGTGGCTTCTGGGAAGCGTCCTCCTCAATCGAACTGTACCGATGGGAGGTCCTCCAAAAAAACTCCAGGAAATTTTCTAATTTACGTATTTCTCAATTCATTTGACAATGGGTTTTAATTAGGGAATTGAAGAAAAAGGCAACCCTGATGGAGTATCTGTGAGACATTCGAAGAGTCTTTTAAAATGGCAAATTATGGGCCACATGATCGGATGATTTGAGAAGTGATCTTTTCAATCGAGCCGTATCGATGGAAAGACTTATAGAAAATTTCATAATTTACGCATTTCTCAAGTCATTTGACTGTGCATTTTAATGAGAGAATTAGAGAAAAAGACAACCCTAGCGGAGCATCTACGAGATGCTCTGGGAAGCTTTTGTTAACTTAAAGATGTTTCGCGTCAAGGGACTTGCCTAGAAATGGATAGGGATCTCATTTAGAGTATCCAGATGCATGACAGTTTGTTACCCAGAGCTAGTGTAGTTCTAGGAAGTGTCTGGGTCTCCATGAGCAAAATGGTCATTTTGACTAGAACATGTAAGAATACGGCCGGGATGGATTTGAGTGGCATATCGGACATGTCGGACTATCTAGAGACAGTTTGAGGAGGTGGACTTACCGTCTCGAGGGATTAGTGCTTTCTCGAAGGGCATGCTGGTATGTCCAAGGGGTAGTTTTGTCATTTTGACCAGAGTTGACTTGATTGGTATCTTGAACATGTCGGACTGCAAGGGATAGTCGTAAAGGGTGGATTTACCGTCTTGAGGACTTAGTACTTTCTTAATAGATGTGCCGGGGTGCCCAAGGGGCAATTTGGTACTTTTTTTATCATGTTGGGCTAGTAGGTGCTGGTGTTGACTTGCGTTTACGAGTGTTTCCGTCGCTCCGACGGTTGTGACGTGTTGGTTCCTGGAGGTCTCTCTTTTCTTTGATGAACGTGCCATGGCCAAGAGGGGCATTCGGTCCCGTGATAGTGGGCGGTTTAATGAAAAAAACCTATGTCGACTTGGTGAGTGTTCTCGTCACTCCAACGACTTAAAGGTTTGTGAGTATTTCTGTCACTCCGACGGTGTCGTGTTGGTTCCGGAGACTGCCTGGTCTCGGAAAACTACCGGATGCCAAGGGGCATAACGAATATTCTACATTGGTGGGCTAGTAGGTGCCAGAAGTGAACCGTTTAAAGTTTGAGTATTTTCATCACTCCGACTGCAGTGATTGGTTTCGGAGATTGGCTGGTCTTTGAAAGCTACCTTGGAAGGTTTGTGAGTTTCTATCACTCCGATGGTATGATAGTTTGTGAGTGTTTTCGTCACTCTGACCGTGTTTGGCATTAGTTCCGGAGATCGATCTATCTCAGGAAGTTGCCTGGAGTGCCTAGGGGTATTTTGGTCATTTGGCTATAATTGGGCTCGAACGGCCTGGAAAGCAAGTGATTGACTTGATTGGAGTTTGGAAGTGCTATGATGTTTTACTAGTGAATTGATTTGGACTGGATATTGCCGAACGGGCAAAAATAGAGTGCTTACAACTACCCTTCTTTTCCATCTTTGCTTGTCAAAGACAGAAAACAATAAAATAAGGGTCCTATTTTGATCACGAGGTGATTAAAGGGACTAGAGTAGTTGGAATTTGAAATTTTGAGTTTGAAAACTGGATGATTTAGATTTTTTGAAATATGGTGTTTTGAAAAGTTGATTTTGAAATGATTTTGAAATTAATTCTTCCTGAACTGACATTCTAACTAGTGGAATAACACACTTTTAAGGGTTTTTGAAATTGATACATTGAAATTGAAGATGAGTTTCCTTTGAAAAAATTTTGAACTTTAGGAGATTCAGGGTTTTTGAAATTGGTACTTAGAAATTAAAGATGATTTTTTGAAAGCTGTTGAAATTGATTTTTCTTGAACTGACATTCCGACGCGTGGAACAACACTCCTGTAAGGAGATTCAGGATTTTTGAATTTAAATATGATTTTTGAAGTGATTGAAGTAGATTATTTGAAATGATTTTAAAATGGCCTTTGAAACTTGGAACAAAACTTTTGAGGATAAAGTTTGAAATTGGGAATTTTTGAAAATATATTTTTTGAGGCGAAAGCTTGAAAACCCGAAATTTGGAAAGTTATGCTTTTTGAGGCGAAAACTTGAAAACTCGAGATTTTGAAAGTTAGGCTTTTTGAGACAAAAGATTAAAAATCTGAAAGGTTCGGCTTTTTTAGGCGAAAACTTGAAAATTCGAATTTGAAAAGTTAGGCTTTTTAAGGAGAAAGCTTAAAAACCAAAACTTTTGAAAAACGAAACTTTTGAAGTAAAAAGCTTGAGAAAGCTAGAAAACTCGAAAGTTTGAAAGTTAGGCTTCTTGAGGCAATAGCTTGAAAATTCAAAATGTGAAAAGTTAGGCTTTTTGAGGAGAAAGCTTGAAAATCCAAAATTTTTAGAAAATAAAGTTTTTGAAGAAAAAAGCTCAAAAAACCTGAGAAATATTTTTAAGATTAAACTTTTTAAAGGAATATATTTAGAAAACCTAGAGATTGATGAGAACGGAAATTTTTTTTTGAAGAAAAAAGTTTAGAAAACCTGGAGATTGATTTTGAGTTGAAACTTTTTTGAAAGAAAATATTTAGAAAACCTAGAGACTGATTAGAACGGAAACTTTGTGAAGGAAAAAGTTTGAAAAACCTAGAATTTGACTAGAATTGAAATTTTTTAAAAGAAAAAGATTAGAAAACCTCGAAATTGATTTGACTTGAAACTTGTTTTGTTGAAGGCAAAATGTTTAGAGAATTCAATATGACTCAAAATTTTAATTCTTGAAGATAAAATGTATAGAAAATTCATTTTGACTTGAAACTTGAACTGTCGAAGACAAAATGTGTAGAAAATTCATTTTGACTATAGAATTTTGATTTTTTCAAAAACAAAATGTTTAGGAAATTTGTTTTGACTCAAAACTTGAAACTTTTTAAAAGAAAATTTTAGAAAAACTTATTTGACTTTTGAAAATTGATTTTGAATTTGAAAGAAAACAAGAGCTTTTGCTCTTTTGAATTTGAAACCTTTTGTAGAAAAAGTTTTGAAAGCTGTTGAAATTGACTTTGAGATGTGAAAGTTTTTATAGGGGAAGCCTTGAAAGTTTTTGGACTTTTAAAAACTGAATTTTGGATTTGAAAGAAAGCAAGGGCTTTTGTTTTTAAAGTTGATTTTTAGCCAATTCGATTAGAATTATACCTTGGCTTTACCATGAAGCTTTGGAGGTGGTTAAGCTTGTGGAATCATCAGAGACTATTCTGTGGTTATAGTTTTTTTTTTTCTTGAAGTTAGAAGGATAAGGCTTTTGTTCCGTCTTGGGCCGAGGTTTCCGGAGAGTAGAATATTTGGTGTTTGCTTGATTGTCGAGTTTTACTTTTGGTAAGCATGACAATATTCTAGTTGACCTGTCTCCTAAGAGATTTTTGCTTTTTTGAAGTTAAACATCTTTAGTTTGTTTTTGGAGGGGGTGAGATCTCTTTTGAAAAGTTTAAGGTATTTAGAAGGTCGAACATTCTTGGTTGGTTTATCTTGGATGGATCAAATGGTTTGAATTTGAATGAGAGGTGTAGGGTGGAACATTGCCCAGTTTTAATGATTTGAGAAGGGTGAATCAGACTGTTCAAAGTTGATTGGGGAGATCGAGGGTGGATCGTTGCCCCAGTTTTCATTGTTTGAAAAACGATAGATTAAGATGTTCAAACTTTTTACAGGAAGTTGACTCACGCCACACGTGCACTCGAGATGAACCCAAGAGAAGGCCGGCGGAGTAGTATTACTCGGAGCACGAGATCGTCCCACAAGGAGTTGTGTGCGCACAATAACCACCAGATCTAGGACCACCCTCTCAATTGACCACTAAATTCTGGCAAAAACTCCTTAAAATGCAAAGTAAAAAAAAATGAAAAATATATTTGTTATGAAAATGGGTTGGTTATCTGAATTAGCTAACTAACTAAGAGAGAATGACTTGAATCAAGTTTGATTTTTAACTTAATGTGACAAAGTCTCGGGATTGACTGATCCAACTGTTTATTGGTCTAAGAATTCCAAAAGAGGTATTCTATAACTCAAATCCTTTGACTACAATGTGAGTCTCGGATTCGAAAGTTTTAGCGATAGAAACGGCGTGTCCTTTAGAAATCCCACACCTAGAATAAATCAAATCTTTAGAATCGAAGACGAATACCATCGATTCGTGCAGCGCCTATATTAAGTATGTAGTCATGCATAAAAGTTACCGAACATAATCAATCGTCTAAGTTTTCAAAGGTTTCTAGAATGAAGAAAAACAAGAATTATACAATCAAAAGATTTAGCTTGAAAATCCAAAAACACCCTCTTATGGTCAACCAAGACCTCCAATTAGTTTCCACATTCAATCCCGAGATGGGGGAAGTTAGCTACTCATTCCTATTTATGAATAATTTCGAAAATACATGAAGAAGAGCTAGAAATTTGACTTTAAAGCAATAACTCCACCAACATTACGAATTTAATGCAAGAGAAATGGAAGACCATATATTAAACTAATGCTTTAGAGGTTACATTTACATCTAAGCTTAAATCTAACAAACAAAAGGTACAATAAAGGAAGAAACGTACAAAAACCCTAAAGTCGCAGTCCCTTCTGCTCTGATATCTTGAAAATAACAAGAAGGGTTGTATTTATAGGGATTACAAAGCGAACCTTAAAATTTGGACAAAAATAACCTTGCCGTTCAAACCGTTGAATTGGGCGTTCGAACGCCCGCCACTGCGTTTTAACCGTTGAGATGGGCGTTTGAACGGTAGATTAATTTCTAATTTGCATGCCCACGGGCCGTTCGAACGGTCCATTTTGGAGTTCGAACGGTATGCCTTGTTTTCTTCTTTTCCTTCTTCTTGCCGTTCGAACGGCTCTTTAAGGGTTCGAACCATAATCCCCTTTTTCGCTCAGTTCGGAATCACCCCGTTTGAAGCCTATGGAGTTGGAATTTGGCGAGGCTCATTAGACGCAAACATGACTGTCTTGGGGAGAGCTTTCCAATGGCTTATCAATTGCTCCGTTCCAAGTCACGAGCAAAAAGTTGCACGCTTCCCAAGATAAGACCCCCAGGAATGTTCCTCAATGATCTACGCTCTCGGCTCGGATCATTTCTTTGACTCCCAATTCACTCCTTTAGGTTTAAAAACCTGTAATCAAATTGAGAAAAAGGGTCAATGCAAAAACATAGTAAAGAAAACAAACTTATCCCAAAACTACGACTAACAAGGGGTCGTTTAGAGGTGATAAACTACACTTTCATTGTCTAATCACACCCCCCCAACTAACCTTTTGTTAGTCCCTAGCAAAAACTAAGAAAAGGCAACATAATCTCCACTCTCGTAGGAGTCCCGGGCCTATTTGGTGAATAAACCTAGCCTTTTACCACTATGTTACCCTAGTGTCAGTGCATGAGGGCTTCCTGGGACGGATACGCACCAACATCTACCCATGTCATGCTAAGAAGATAGAAGAGATACAATGACATGCAATAACTCCATTCGCAAGAAATCTCAATTGCCCGAAATAAAATGAATCACGCAAGTTAAAGGCATAAAACATCGAAAAGAGGAAAGTACGTTAAAGTGCACTATCAATTATATATAACTATACCTACTCAACTCATGCAATTACATCCTTTTTGCTTCGATTTCAAATCTCCCAAGCCGTACACTCAACTCAAAAGATGAACACACAAGGTTCTCTCACGTGAAAGCTCGTCAAAAGAGTAAATGAATAAGAAATGCAAAAACGAGCAATTCCAATCCTCAAAAACTGCTAAAATGTAAGTGTATCGACTTGGCATAGCTTCGTGAAGGAACATTCGCGGCTCAAATATCAGCTAGAGATGTGACATGTATAGACCTATACTCAACTGAATTAATAACTTATGCAATTCCGGATATGCTATGGCCATGTGAAAGAAGAGTTGTGAATGGGGAACAAAGAAGGTGGTATTAGAATTTCAACACATGTATTGCGCACTACACATGATGACAAAAATGCATTCACTTTTGATTTCCTAACTTTTGAACCATAGTGAACTTTTCAACTTCTCTCATTTCTTCATTTTTTTTTATATATTTTCTTTCTCTTGTTTCTTTTTAACTCCATACAACTTCACATGTGAAATGCAATGTGTTAGCTCAGCATTGATAGACTTTTCAAGACTGTGTATACACCAATATCGTGAGAGAGAAAAGACATGAACGATTTGCGAGAAAAGAAATGGCCTTAGTCTAGAATCCGGAAAGACATTAAGTCAAAACCTCCAGAAAGTATAGGGGGTCAAATACTCCAACTACTACTCGACACGCGAATCAAAATCAAGAAAAACGAGCTATTCAATCAATAAAAGATTACAAAATATACTTGAGTAGACATAAATCACTCCGAAAAATGATCTTGAGGCTCTAAACTCACATGGTAAAATCTCCATTTTATAAAGATGTGCATGCACAAAAGAGACACGTAAACAATCATATAATCATGTTAGAGCACAATGATTTAAATTCTCTCTTATGATGGATTTATGACAAACACTTACAAGTCATCACGACACCAAGGTGCATCAATCATTCCTTCAAACTTAGTCCAATCCATGAAACAAAGTATCTTAATCAGCAAGAAAATGTAATGACATGACTACAATAATGGTTTCTCTAAGATATGCTCAACACACCCATTATTAACAAAAACTAAAATCTATTTACTTCAGGATGCGAAGAGTCATGTACCGTTATAGCGAAACTAGGAAACCGACCTGTTTCAGGTGAACTCCACATGTATTGGATATCAGATAACCTGTCTCAATAATTATTCAAATCCCATTGATAATATGCATAAATTAAATCATAAGTGTTAAAGCAAAAGGTATATCAATTCAAAACCAAAAGTTAATGTCCACAAAACAGTTATACAGCCCATGAAAACAAAAGAAATAAAGTTTTAGACTGGAAAGAAAAACATTAACTAGCAACTCAGTCTAAACTCCTACTCATCATCCTCATCGTCATCACCATCATCTCCTCCAGCCGGCAGCTGCCCCCTCATCATCATCGCCATCATCTCCTGGAGAATGGCAGTGTGCCTCTCCACATGGTCCTTGATGTTCTTCAACCGAGTATCGGTTGAAGCTATGAAAGCATCCAACTTCTGCCCCCTGCTGCGCCATAGCAGCCTGCGAACTCGCACCCTGGGCCCCTGCAGCTGCCTCAGCAATCACCCTCTTTTTTAGTTCCTCTACCTCTTTCTTTCTCTTCTTCTAACCCTCAGACCAACTCCAAGTGGTATCATCAATAAGCGTCTCCTAGTCCTGGCTAATGGGGTCCCGGGGAATCTTTGCTTTCGAGTCTTTAATCAACTCGGTAAGCATACAAGTAAAAAGGATCGACCCCTGGGAATTTGGGTTTGTATAGGCATGGTAGACTTGCATGAACATGAATTGGGACAAGTCAATGGACTTCCCCGTACCGATGGCCCAAAGTAGCTGCGCATGGTTAAGGCTCATACCAACTGTTCTTTTCAGCGGCATCAAATTATGACAGGAGAACAGGAAAAGGATAAGGTACTTAGGCACCAACTTCAGTTTGTTACACTGGACTAACCCATCCCAAGTTTCTCCCCTCTTCAACAACTCATCGCAAAGGACAAACAATGGAGGGGTGCCTATGTCAGGGTAGTCAAACTCGGGATTGGCCTCCTGCCTAAGCCCTTAATAATGACAAAAAGTGGCGGGCTCTAGGATGATTTCCTTCCCTCAGACCCAAGACTTGATCCGTTCACTCCCCTTCTCAGCCATCGGGGAGAATATGTTTGCCATAAACTCAGCACACAAGGTCAAAATGCACTCCCCCTTATATGAGGCCAACCCTAGCCACCCCCTTTCAGAGAATTGTTTCTCAAACTTAAAAGGTTCGAAGGCATTAAGCCTTATCTCTCTCTCAATCACCGCCCCATTTTTCACCCAAATCCTTCTATAGGATTATCCTCATAGACCCCCAAAAATCTCGAGGGATCATAATCCTCGTGGGAAGCACTAGCAGCGGGAGCCTTCCCCTTGGCCTCTTTTGACTTAGACGTGGTTTTGGCTGAGGACTTGGACTTCCCCGCTCCCTTACTCGATTTATCACTCATCTTATCACCCCAACAAACAAAATATAGACAAAACACAAATGCACCACACATCACAATAAAGTTCAAAAGAAACAACAAAAACCCATGCATAAAACAAAGAGAGTGTGTGCATAATGCCTTAGAGGTGGCCTATGATGTTCTACATGCCTTAGAAAGTGCCCATCAAACACAAATGGTGCCACAATGAACACCCAGACATTAAGTCAAACATGTGGTGCGCGTGTGTTTTGGAGGGAGTCCAAACAACAAAAAAAAAACTAAGGGAAAAGCTCACAATCTATCCTAGAGAACCCTACAATCCCTTGGGAATCCAATGGGGTTCAATTGCCCTCAAATTACTAGCAAAAACCTCACTAAGGAATTTCATCGAACATATGGTGGGCGGTAAAAAGTGAGTGTGCCTAGAGCATTACTCCTAGTGATTCAACCACCCAATCTAAAAGATAAATACATCAAGACAAAATACAAGGCAAGCCCCAAGTCAAATTTATGCAAAACCTAGGGTTCATATGCACAATGAAAAGCAATAAAAGTTAGGGCTCAAAAAAAAAAAAAAAATGGGAGATTACTTTGGTTAGATGGATGAAGATGGAAGGAGAAGATTGCCACACAAAAGCCCTAGGAAGCTTTGGCTAGCCTTGGGTTGACAAAGAAGTGCACCACCAACTCCCTCTCTCGAATCTCCCCCACTCTTTCTTTTTTTTCTTTTCTTTCGGCTCTCTCTCAGTGAGAAGTGGAATGAACAAGAGAATGTTTGAAAGGCTAAAAATAAAACAAAAATCTTCACTGCTGTTCGAACGGTCCATTCTGGAGTTCGAACAGTAGGCACAAAATTGGGCTGCATCGAATTGGGCCGTTTGAAAGCCAGAATGGACCGTTCGAACGGTAGGCACAAAATGAGATTACACCCCACGGGACATTTGAACGGCAATGCAAAAATTTTATGTTCCAAATTACACGGCCACGGGCCATTTGAACGACTCTGTGGATCGTTCGAACTCCATGCCAATTTTTAGACTACCTCTTATGCACCCTGAATACAATCAACACTTAACCCAAATGCAAACTAACCTAGACTCACTTTGACCTAAAGAAGAAAAAATCTACCCTAATCCAAAAGAAGCTAAAAACCATACACCGAAAGACGAAAGACACACTACGAGTAGACCCCCCCAAACTAGAGACGAGCATAGTCCGCAATGCGACGAAAAGACAAGGAAAAAGAAAAGACACAGCGACGGACGGGCGGGGAAGATGAAAGGGCGGGACAGACACACATACACACATCCACTTCCCCCCTAACTAGGGAAAAGCGACGTCCGACACGACTCAATCCTAACAACTACTGTACAACCTACTGGACGGCATTATGGTTCAGTCCAAAGGTGGTGGATCATATAAGTCCACACAATCGACCTCTCTCGACTCTAGCTCAAGATAGGGCTTCAATTGCTACCCATTAACTTTAAAATTATTGCCATTTTTGGGGTTTTCGATTTCAATTACACCATGAGGTGAGATTTCTCCCATTACAAAAGGTCCAAACCATCTACTTTGAAGCTTACTCGGAAACAAATGTCACCGGGAATTGTATAGAAGGACCTGTTGACCAACCTCAAAAGATTTACAAAGGATACGTTGGTCGTGTAGTGATTTCATCTTTGCTTTAGAGATCTTGGAATTCTCATAAGCATCATTGCAAATTTCTTCGAGTTCATTTAGTTGCAATTTCTGAAGGGAACCCGCCTCGTCTAAATTCTCATTGAATTGATGGATTGCCCAATAGGCTTTGTGTTCTATCTCCACCGGAAGATGGCACGCCTTTCCATACACAAGCCTATATGGAGAAGACCCTAAAATGGTCTTATAAGTTGTCCTGTAGGCCCATAATGCATCTACCAACCTCAAGGACTAATCCTTTCGGTTTAGGTTAACAGTTTTCGCTAGGACTTGCTTAAATCTCTCTATTTGCCAACTCAACTTGGCCTTGGGTCTAAGGGTGATAAGGTGTACCAACCTTGTGTATCACCCTATATTTTCTCATCAGTAGAGCTACCGGCCTATTGCAAAAATGGGAGCCATGATCACTAATGATAGCTCGTAGCATGCCAAACCTAGCAAAGACATATTCTTTCAAAAATTTTACCACAATAGCATGGTCATTGGTATGCGCCGGTATAGCCTCTACCCACTTAGACACATAGTCTACGGCCACCAAAATGTACAAATAGCCACACGAGCTGGGAAATGGTCCCATGAAATCTATACCCCAACAGTAAAAAACCTCAAGAATAATGATAGGGGTAAGAGGCATCATGTGCCTCTTAGAAAGACTTCCTAGACGTTGGCACCGATCACTGGACACGCAGAAAATGTGAACGTCTCTAAACATGGTGGGCCAATAAAAACCACTCTGCAAAATCTTAGCAGTAATTTTTCGTGAAGAAAAATGCCCACTACATGCCTGTGAGTGACAGAACTCAATGATGCTTTTCACCTCATCGTCGTGAATACACTGACGGATCACTTGATTGGGACAGTATTTGAAAAGATATGGATCTTCCCAAGAGAAATACCCCATATGTCTAAGGAATTTTTTTCTATCAACGCTAGACCAATGCGAGGGAATTTTACCAGTAGCTAAGTAGTTAGCTATGTCGGCATACCACGGGGTCTTTGAATCTGAAAGTGCATGAGCATAAAAGAGTTGCTTATCCGGAAAGTGTTCATTGATTGGAAGAGGGTTTTGGGCATCCCCATCAGTAGGGAGCCTCGACAGGTGGTCGGCAACAACATTTTTTACCCTTTTTTTTTATTTATCTTTAATCTCAATGTGAAACTCTTGCAGTAACAAAATCCACTGGGCGAGTCGTGGTTTGGCATCAGGCTTACTCAATAGATACTTTAGTGCAGAATGATCAATGTAAATGATAACTAAAGATCCAACCAAGTACGACCTAAACTTACCGAAAGCAAAAACCACAGCGAGGAGCTCTTTCTCAGTAGTGGTATAGTTCAGCTTGGCTTCATTGAGGGTTTTGCTGGCGTAATAAATCACATATGGTTTCTTGTCCACCCTTTGCCCCAAAACAGCCCCTACTGCATAGTCGCTAGCGTCACACATCAACTTAAAAGGTAAAGACCAATCGGGTGATCTAATAATAGGTGCAGTGGTGAGAAGCCCTTTTAGTTTGTCAAAGGCTTCTTGGCATTGAGGTGTCCAACGAAATGGTACCTCTAGTGAAAGTAAATGGCATAAAGGTCTAGAAATGGCACTAAATACCTCAATGAACCGCTGGTAGAATTCGGCGTGCCCAAGAAATGACTGAATATCTCGGACACTCTTCGGGGTAAGGAGACGTTGGATTAACTCGACCTTAGATTGATCTACCTCTATCCCCTTGTTAGACACAATATGTCCAAGAACTATACCCTGTGTCACCATGAAGTGACACTTCTCCCAATTGAGCACTAGATTACTCTCCTCGCATCTCTCCAAAATTTTCTCTAAGTGCTCTAGACATGCCTCGAAAGTGTCACCATAGACAGAGAAGTCATCCATGAAAACTTCTAGGATTTTCTCAACCATGTCGTTGAAAATAGACATCATGCACCTTTAAAAAGTGGTCGGGGCATTGCATAGGCTAAAGGGCATTCTCTTGTAAGCATAGGTGCCAAATGGGCACGTGAAGATAGTGTTTTCCTGATCTTCTAAAGTGACTTCAATTTGGTTATAGCCGGAATAACCATCTAGGAAGTAATAAAATGCTCAGCCTGCTACACGTTCTAGGACTTGGTCCAAGAACGGGAGTGGGAAATGATCTTTTCTAGTGGCTACATTGAGTCTATAGTAGTCTATGCACATTCACCAACCTGTTTGAATCCTAGTTGGAACTAATTCATTCAGTTCATTTTTTACTATCGTAACTCCTGACTTCTTAGGGACGACTTGGGTTGGACTAACCCATTTGGAATCAGAGATGGGGTATATAATATCCGCATCGAGAAGCTTTAATACTTCTTTTCTAATAACCTCCTTCATGTTGGGATTTAAGCGTCTTTGCATTTGATGCACAGATTTAGAGTGCTCCTCAAGATATATACAATGAGTACACATTAGAGAACTTATTTTATAAAGGTCTGCTATAGTCCAGCCTAGAGCTTTCTTATGAGCTTTCAGCACTTTCAAAACAGATTCCTCTTGGCCTTCAGACAGGCTAGAGGAAATGACAACCGGGTAGAATTCACCTTCACCTAAAAATGCATATTTCAAGGTGGAAGGTAAGGGTTTCCTCTCTAGATTGGGTGATTGTTGTTCAGACTGGACCAGCTTGACAACACTTGGGGTAAGGGGTTCGAAAACGGCGGTCCAATGACCCACATGCATGCAACTCTCACTCCCTTCTACCACTCTAGTTGGGTCCCTATGACTTGCAATCTTGGATTCCAATTGGTAATTAGGCTCACTCCAGACAAGAGCCCTCCTAACAAATGAGCTCTCGGTCTACATGCTCCTGGACAATAGATTCTATGAAATCTACTTCCTCAATGTTATCTACCTCCCCCTTTTGTTTACCCACCGTAAAACTGTTCATTTCCAAGGTCATATTGCCAAATGAAAGCTTCAATAACCCATTTCTGCAATGAATGATGGCATTTGCAGTGGCAAGGAAGGGTCGTCCTAAGATGATAGGAATATGATGCTTAGAGGATTCTGTGTCTATTGGGTGGGTATCTAAAACGATGAAATCAACCGGGTAGTAGACATTATCCACTTGAATAAGGACATCCTCAATTATTCCCTGGGGCACCTTAACAGAACGATCGGCCAACTCAAGGGTAACCCGGGTAGGGCTCAATTCTCCTAGACCTAGTTCTTTATACACAGAATATGGAAGTAGGTTTGCACTAGAACTTAGGTCAAGAAGAACTCGGTCTATCCTATGTCCTCCTATGACGTATGAAATAGTAGGACAACCGTGGTCCTTATACTTCGGTGTGGTCTTGCATTGTAGAATGGCATTTTGACTTTCATTCATTATTGTCGTCTCTTTAACATGCAACTTCCTCTTAACAGTACACAAGTCCTTCAAGAACTTGGCGTAGGAAGGTATCTGTTTGATTGCATCCAAAATAGGGATATTGATTCAGACCTGTTTGAATATTTCATATATTTCAGAATTTGGAGACTCTTTTCTAGGTCTAGTCAGTTTATGAGGAAACGGAGCACGTTTCAACTCTTCAATGCCCACTTCTTTAGATGCATCAATCGATTCTTTCGACAGCTCATAATTTTTTTTCATTCTCTTTCTCTTCATTTTTATCAGTCTCTTCCCTCACTTGCTTATGTCCTAACCCAACAAACTCATTCTTTTTCTCTTGACTGTTTTCTTTAGGAGGGATGGTTTTATCAATTTACTTTCCATTCCTAAGTGTAGTGATGGCCTGAACCTGTTCATGTGGTGTGTCAATGAAATTTGCAGGTTTTAGGTTTGGTTGGGGTTGGGTAGGAAATCGCCCTTGGGTTTGTTGAGTCATTAACATCTTGTGGATGTCTTTGACTAGTGTGTTGGTCTCCCCCTGTGATTGTTCCAGATTATTGACCCTATTTGTGAGTGCTCGTAGGTCATTGGTCACTTGTACGTCCTCATTGTTTCTCCTATGAGGAGCTTGGTATTGTGCCGGTTGTGGTGCATACGGTTGAGGTGTCGGTTGTGTGGGATAAGATGTTGATGGTCCATGGAAAGGTTACGGTGGTGGGTGAAAGGGTTGTGGAGGTTGTTGAAATGGTTGAGGATTTTGCGAACCCTCTTGTTTCCACCCAAAGTTAGGGTAATTCCTCCACCCCCGATTATATGTGTTGGAGTAGGGATTGTTCCCACTCCTTTAATTTTGGTAACCCCCTTGGAATTAACCAACTGCGTTCACTTGGCCGTGAAGTGCTTCCCTCACCCGTGGTATAATCGAACATGAAGTTGTATCATGGTCCTGTGTATTACAAACTAAGCACAATGAGGGTGTTTCAACAGGTACAAAAGTGGTGGCCTTAGAAGTTTGTAAAGCCTCCAACTTGCGTGTGAGTGACGTAACCCTAGCTTGTAGGTCCTCTACTTCCCCTAACTGATGTTTGGCTCCAACATGTGCGGTAGTGGGCTTGGTAATATGATTTTGAATTGTAAGGTTTTGAGTACCCGTGCTAGCCCAATCTCTAGCCAAGTTGGCTAGATAGTCGAAGTAATTATGTGCCTCAGTGGGGTTCTTTTCTGGATAGGTTCCCGTGTACATAGACTCTATAAACATCTTTAATTGAAGGGTCAACGAAGAGTAAAATGTGTTAATGATGTGCCATTCCAAAAAACCATGATGTGGACACACGAATAGTAGATCCTTGAACCTCTCCCAACATTGGAAGAAGGTCTCACCACTAGTCGGTGCAAATTGAGATATGGCACACCGTAGTGCCTAGGTGCGATATTCGGGGAAGAACTTTTTCAAGAACTCCCCTTGAAGTGTGTTCCATAAGTAAATGGACATAGGCCTCAGTGTATTCAACCATGTCTTAGCCTTATCCTTCAAAGTTAATGGGAAAAGTTTCAGAAGTAAAACTTCTCGGGGACAAGCATTATCTTGGAAAATGGAGTATGCATCCTCAAAATCTTTTATGTGCATGTATGGTTGTTTAGAGTCATAGCCATGAAATTGGGGCATGGCTTGTAGCATTCCTAGTTTAAGATTCAATGTGGTTTGGTGCGCGGGAAGTACTATGGCGGATGTGGGTGTTTGCCTAGCAGGATTCATGTAGTCCCTCATAGGATGATCTTGAACTTCTGTGTCCCCTATGTTGCTTCCCCTTTCATGACCGTTGTGCCCATCGTGTTCACCCCCTGGGACATTGCCCAGTGGATTATCGATGTTGGCCATAGGTATGGCTCCTAAGTCAACAATTAAAGGAAAACGAGGTGAATCTGTTGGGTTTAAACGAGCAAGTGACGGAGTCAAATAGCCTGGTGGAAGGTTACATAACAGGTCGACTCTAGCAAGACGATGAGTGTGATCTCGAAGGAAATAGGACATATAAATGCAATGCACACATCAATCAAGCAAAGTTCCTCCGACCCTCCAATCTCCACATAAACGTCAACTCCGTTGCCCACAATAAATTTAAAAGCAACCCAACTGATCCTCCAATCTCCACATACAAGGAAAAACTACCAATAAATATTTAGCACAAAGCCTAACCTCCTCTAGTTCCACATCCTAACTACTATATGCCTAGACTCCTAAAAAATATAAAACGAAGTAAACAAAATCCTAAAATTCTAACACCACAAAAATGATGGAATGAAGTTACCAAATGACTTTTGCTGATGATTCCTCTGTTGTTGTAGGTTGATGATGAAGCAATTCGTTGAATTTCGCGTTGACTACGGTTCGTGTTCTAGCACGCCTCTTACGGTCACTTGTGCGAAAGCAAACCCGTCGGCAACGACGCCAAAAACTTGACTCACGCCACACGTGCACTCGAGATGAACCCAAGAGAAGGCCGGCAGAGTAGTATTACTCGAAGTACGAGATCATCCCGCAAGAAGTTGTGTGTGCACAATAACCACCAAATCTAGGACCACCCTCTCAATCGACCACTAAATTCTGGCAAAAACTCCTTAAAATGCAAAGTAAAAAAAAATGAAATATATATTTGTTATGGAAATGGGTTGGTTATCTAAATTAGCTAACTAACTAAGAGAGAACGACTTGAATCAAGTTTGATTTTTAACTTAATGTGACAAAGTCTCGGGGTTGACTGATCCAACCGATTATTGGTCTAAGAATTCCAAAAGAGGTATTCTATAACTCAAATCCTTTGACTACAACGTGAGTCTCGGATTCGGAAGTTTTAGCGATAGAAACGGGGTGTCCTTTAGAAACCTCACACCTAGAATAAATCAAATCTTTAGAATCGAAGACGAATACTATCGATTCGTGCAACGCCTATACTGAGTATGCACTCACGCATAAAGGTTACCGAATATAATCAATCGTTTAAGTTTTCAAAGGTTTCTAGAATGAAGAACAACAAGAACCATATAATTAAAAGAATAGCTTGAAAATCCAAAAACACCCTCTTATGGTCAACCAAGACCTCCAATCGGTTTTCACATTCAATCTCGAGATGGGGGAAGTTAGCTACTCATTCCTATTTATGAATAATTTTGAAAATACATGAAGAAGAGCTAGAAATTCGACTTTAAAGAAATAACTCTACCAACATTATGAATTTAATGCAAGAGAAGTGGAAGACCATATATTAAACTAATGCTTTAGAGGTTACGTTTACATCTAAGCTTAAATCTAACAAACAAAAGGTACAATAAAGGAAGAAACATACAAAAACCCTAAAGTTGCAGTCCTTTCTGCTCTGATATCTCGAAAATAACAAGAAGGGTTGTATTTATAGGGATTACAAAGCGAACCCTAAAATCTGGACAAAAATAACCTTGCCGTTCGAACCGTTGAATTGGGCGTTCGAACACCCGTCACTGCGTTTTAACCGTTCAAACCGTTGAGATGGGCGTTCGAACGGTAGGCTAATTTCTAATTTGCACGCCCACGGGCCGTTCGAACGGTCCATTTTGGAGTTCGAACGGTATGCCTTGTTTTCTTCTTTTCCTTCTTCTTACCGTTCGAACGGCTTTTTGAGGGTTCGAACCATAATCCCCTTTTTTGCTCAGTTCGGAATCGCCTCGTTTGAAACCCTTGGAGTTGGAATTTGGCGAGGCTCATTAGACGCAAACATGATTTTTTTGGGGAGAGCTTTCCAACAGCTTATCAATTGCTCCATTCCAAGTCATGAGCAAAAAGTTGCATGCTTCCCGAGACAAGACCCCAAGAATATTCCTTAATGATCTACGCTCTCGGCTTGGATCATTTCTTTGACTCCCAATTCACTCCTTTAGCTTCAGAAACCTATAATCAGATTGAGAAAAAGGGTCAATACAAAAGTATAGTAAAGAAAACAAACTTATTCCAAAACTACAACTAACAAGGGGTCGTTTAGAGGTAATAAACTACACTTTCGTTGTCTAATCAGAAGTTAGAATGATGTATGATATACCCATGAATGGATACACAATTAAGACAGGAATATAAATAAATGTATGTACGGGTTTACACCGAGATTAAAATAAGTGCATATTATACTTTTTGATGAATGCATGGGTTTACACAGGAATGTAATTGAATGCTTGTCATACTTTTTGATGAATATACCGGTTTATACAAGAATGGACTTGAATGCATATCATATTTTTTTTTATGAATGCCCAAGATTATACAAGATTAAAAATGAATGCACGTCATACTTTTTGATAAATGCACTTGATTATACAAGAATGGAATTGAATATATGTCATACTTTTTGATGAATACACAAGATACTTTTTGATGAATTCTGAGGATTATACAAGATTGAAAATGAATGCATATCATACTTTTTTATGAATGCACAGGATTATACAGGTTTGCATGTCATGAATGCACAGATTTATACAAGGATGATAATAAATGCATGCCCTAGTAATGCCCCAAGGTTTGTGTTCAGTTGTAGGCGTTATGTCTTAGAATTAGGCAATCTTTCAAACTTTTGTTCTTTTCTTGGGATTCTCCTTTCTAATTCTGCCATTTTCTTGTTAGGATGTAATAACACTTGCACCATTCTCGGAGTTTTAACTTATTGACTCATTTTTTTTTCCTCTCTCTTGTTGGAAGGAAAAAAACTCTTTTTAATGGACCTCTCAATTTTCTTTTAGGAATATCTTTTGGGATTTGTGGACTCTCTTGAGTGACAGCCAACATCGCCTTTTGGCAAAGCAATAGTTAGCTTCCGCCTTTAGCCTGAGAAGACTGTGAAAGCTATTTAAAAGTGCAAAAAAGCCTAGTTTTTGATAGAACCATTGAACTTTTCAAATTATAAGAGCCCTATAAAGACATGATCAATCAATGAAGGGAAATATAGATTTATGAATATCAAGATGCAACTTAACTTGAAAAGATCAACATCAAATATGCACGAAACCACACAAAATGAGCACAATTGGTCGTGAGATGATCAAGACCATATTAGTGACAATGTAGTGCTGTAAGCGTGAACTTTACAGAGATTAATAAGAATATAGACTCTAGATGTGATTTAGGATGGCACACCATGTTTAATTGCCTGCAGATTAACACACTTAGAAGTCAAACCTGTCTCCTTCCATGATCTTTTTTTTTTTTATTTTTTATGGAATTTTGACCCTATCTCTTCAATGATGGAAACATTGAACATAAAGATATGGCGGCTTTCACACATATAAGTAGGTAGCCTTCCTCTCTTATCACATAACAATGGTTGTTGCACTCACACTCACTGCTAACCATTTCCATAAGTGATGGGATAGGGAATCGATAAAAGATCAATCTAGGTGTGTGATAATCCACAAATTTTTAACAATGGTGGAACCAACTAAAATAGATCGTAAAGGCATATTTCAGATTCTAAGAAATCTCGAGAAGTGTGCATTAAGATGAATATGAATCACTAATATGGTAAAGATCATTAAAACTATTGACTCATATTTATGTAAGTGATCATGCATACAAGATTCAATCTCAAACAAGCATGCACATCAATCTTTTCACAATTGAATATTTGCCCTAGTGATTGCACATGTAGGACAAATATTATCAAAAATCTTTTTTTTTTGTTTTTTTGATTTTTTTTTCTTTCAAAGATTCAATCATCTTAGGCTTGCCAATGTGCGCCAATTTTCCTTTTGAGGGTTTAACTACTTGTTACTTTGCTAGGAAATCCTTCGAAGTTCACTCTTTGGGCTTCAACGAGCTATGTGATTGATCATCATCTCTCATCCCTCTGTATTTCCCCTCTTTTTACTTTCTATTTCTCTCTCCCCTCTTTTTGGAGTCGGAGATTGTTTCTGCTGAAGGTGATGCTTATGCTATCCCATCCTCCAAGTTACGGTATAATATTTTGGGGGAAAAATCTTTGGAGAAGAACATCACTAATGGAAAACCATGAGACAATGATATAAACATGAAAATCTTGAATCCTTTTCATTTAGATGATGTTATTTTCATGCTCAAATTTGAATTGAAAGCTAAAAGATAAGTTTGAAAGAAATTCTCCTTTTTGAAACAAGCTTTTCAAATGGGTCTGTGAGTCACACCATTTTCTACATGCCTCATATGATTGTGCAGGGATGGCTAAGCTTGAGGATTGGGTGGAGTTACAACATAGTGTTAAGGTGATGGTTGAAAGAGAATATCTTGTGAATTGGGTGGGATGCTGGAGGGTCCTCATAGGTTGGGCTGTACTCTTAGGCCTAGGAAAAAGAAAAAGAAAAACAAAATATAGTTGGCATGTGGCATTGGAGATTTTATGCAATGCATATCTTATGGAGGTCCTTTCTTTAATGGAATCTAGGCATGATGTTGAGTCCATTTTGGAGGTGAGGTTTTGCCTCTATATGCAATACAATAACTCTTCGGTATGGGCCGGTTGATACTTTTTTGTTTAGGCAATCCCACCTCCATGGACGGAGAGAGATTTGAATCTCTCTTGAGATATGGTTGTATGCATGTCATGAATCTTTAGGGTTACAGGGAATCCCTGGAGTTTAGGTGGGTTTGATTAGCATGAGGTTGGGTCGTCTCTTTCTCTCTATGGTTGATTGAATGCATGAGAATGCAATGACTCGAGTTTCTTGGAACTCTTGTCTTGGAATGGATATCGATGCATGAGTATAATAATAGTGAATATGTGAGCAGCTTAATGGTAGCAAATGAGAAGTTTTATAAGACCTCTTTTTTGTCCTTGCTTCAGCCTCTGGCTTTCTTAGCCTTTGGAGATGAGGGAGATGATAAGAGAATGTGAAAAAAAAAACAAAAAAAATGAGAAGTTAGTGCCTTTGGATTAGAAATCTTTATGCAATGCATGCCTTAGGGATGCCCCTACTTTGAGAGGGGGACTAAATATGATGTTTTTAGCTTTTTATTTTGGAGATAAGGGGTTGCTCCTGTATGCAATACCGTACTTGTGCGATCCTGTCCATTCGTTTATTCATACATTCATTTGATGAAAGTAAGAAAGACATTTTCAGTGTATTTGATTTTTATACATAAAATGGAAAGTACATTTGAAGGGGAAGGGGGAACACTTTCCACATGAACTTTTGCCTATCTACTAGGACCCTAAATTACTCTTGAGTCATTGGATTCATCCTCTTTGATAGAGTTTGGTGAGAAACCTTGCTTCGCGGCTGCCTCTTGTCTTTTTAGCAATCCTATCTCCATAAGAAGAGAGGGATTAGAGCCCCTCTCATGGGATGAGATTTGATGCATGCTATAAGCCTTTAGGGTTGCTTGGAACCCTTAGGAGTTTCGGTAAGCATCGAATATGCAAGATTGACTTTGGGCCATTCTCTAGGGGTTGATCATGTGCATGAAAATGTAGTGACTTGAGTTTTTTTTAGAATTCTTATCTTGAAATGGATATTAATGCATGAACAGTATAGTAAGTGCATGAATAACATAATAGCAGGAAATTAGCTGTTTAAATGAACAGAAGATAAGGAAAAGTAAAGCAGTCACCTTTTCTTCCTTGGTTTTGAAATTGATGTGTGTGTCTTAATTCCGGCAGAGGTTCAACTATGCATAGGGTGCTACATAAGCATGAGGTTCGGGGTTACTAATGCTTCCTTAAAAGCTTAATACCTGAACCTTCAAACCTCCGAAGTCCACCCCCGAGAGGGTGAACCCCATCTCTGGTTGGTGGTTCTAATGGGAGAACTATCAAGAGGTCGTAGGCTAAGAAACTAGCACAGTATCCGCCCCCAACCAATAAAATTTTCTCCCTTCTAACTAGAAGGATAGTAATCAGGTAGAATGCAAATATGAATGCATATGATAGTAAGCGTACCAAGTGTGTGTGGAATTTTAAAAAATGGAGGAAACAACTCAACAACATGCATCCATCCTGTCATACATGCATTCATGGCAGTTAAAGCATTCACATAGTGAAAAGTATATGTCAACAAGGGTTCACCTACAAAAGAAATACAAAGAGTTAGTACATTTTGAAAAACTCAATGCAAGAGGAAAATAAATAATCAATGCAAGAGCATGAATGTAGAAATTAATGCAAGGGCATGAATAATTGAATAAATGCAAGCGATTACACTTTTTGGAAAACTTTGGAACATTTTTTGAAAATTTTGAGAATAATGTTTGATTTTTACAAACTTATAAGTTTTGAAAACTGTTGGATTATGAAAATTTTGAAAAGTAGATACGATTGAACAAAGTAACTAGAGATTCTAGGTGAGTGAAGGATAAACAGACATGACAATGGGCTAACCCTCTAAATTTTCCAAGTGGAGTCGCCAGCTGTCGTACTCCAATTTTTCACGAAGCCCTCTTGGCTCGGGAAAAAGCACTGTACTCTCTCTATTAGAACTTGTCTTCCTAAAAGGACAAGTGCGATAGGGATTTGAACTTGAAATTGATTTTGAATATGGGCTTTTTAAAAAAATAAGAATCGCCGCCTAACATAATTAAAGATGTGTTAGGTTACCAAAAACTAATTGTAATACGAAGACTAAACTCAGGGTTTTTTGAAATCCTTTTGAAAATGTCCTTCTTAAAAAGGTTTTTGGAAAAGAGATTTTAGAAGTCTTTTAAAATGTTTGAAAGTCCTTTTGAAAACAGAACTCCAGATTGATCTTTAAAACTAGAAATCTATAATTCGGGGGTTGACTACGTGTAGAGAAGATATCATAGGATCATCATCCTACCCCGCCCTTTCGGTACCTACATGTCTAGTCACCCTTAGCTCACTTACTTGAATCACCGGTTACTAGAAGTTCAATTGTATCTACTTTAGAATTTTGAAAAAGAGATTTGGTTATCACTTTTTGGATGAATGATGCATGATGAATGTTTCTGAAAAGATCTTTGAAAATAAAAAAGTTTTGAAGTATGAATTGAAATAGAAATTTTGATTAAGAGAGCATTTCAAAAATGAATATTTGACTTGAAAAAAGGTTTATGACCGCACCATTTTAGGTTGCTTACATATCTCATTTGGTGAGAATCAAGTCATTCGTAATTCAGGCAAAACCCCGATTGAAATGGACTCATGGGAGTCTTGAAAGGTTTTTGAAACTTGAACTCAAGAGAGTTTGGACTCGGACTTGGAGATTTTTTAAAGTGCCTTTGAAATACGACTCGGAAGATTTTTGGAATATTCTTGAAGTTGAACTTGAATATTGTTGAAATGTCTTTGAAAGTGTTGGAATATTTTTGGAAACAACTCAATGGAGTTTTGAATGGTTTTCAAAACGACTCAAGAAAGTTTTGGAATGATTTTGAAATCATTTTTTGTATACCTTATGAAGGGTATTTGAAGTGTTTCATCACCCTTGAGAGACTAGTTATTAATCAACTAGACTCCTTTAGGGTTATGAATTTTGGAAAGTCATTTTAGCAAAGGGTTAGACACTTCCCTTTTGGTTTTGAAAACTTTAGGGTTATAGAACCCTACTTGATATCTTACTTTACTTGAACAACCCTAACTATATAAGGTCTACGATTACTTCAAGAATGTGACTCTCGAAAATCATTTTTTAAAAATAATTTTTGAAAAACAATTAAGGTTCTAGAACCCTAATATGAACAACCTTGAAGGTTGTATTTAATGTATCATTTTCCTTTAGAGACCCTAACCATGTGAGGTTTAAGATAACCTTAGAAATGTGAGTTTTGAAAACATTTTGGAAATAGTCTTTGGGAATGTTAAGTGTCTAGCTATTTTAGGTTGAGTTAAGTTGGAGAGAGCCTTTGAAAACACTTGGTGAAGTGACATGGTGTCATTTGAAAAGGGTTCTTTGGAGATGGTTTGAAAACATAAGAGAGTAGAGTATGATTTTTGAAAGGATGCCATGAAAGTCATTTTGATTTGAAGGTGCTTGAAAAATGTTTAGAGTTAGAGTCTTGAAGCCAACTAACCATGGTTGGGATGACTTAGAGTTAACTAACTAGGGTTAGGTTAACCTAGGGTTAATGTGACCTAGGGTTAACTAACTAAGATTAGGTTAACCTAGGGTTTGGTTGACCTAGGGTTAACTAACTTAGGTAAGGTTAACCTAGGGTAAGACAATTAGGGTCAAGTTAACCTAGGGTTTTTGAAGGTGGTTTTGAACTAGGGTTTGGAAATAGTGGTTTTGAAAAAGTGGTCTTGTGCATGAAACTTGAAAGTGTATTTTGAAAATCATTTTATGAAAACCACTTAAGTGAGTGTTGGGTTTGTATGGTTGGTATTTGGAAACCACTCAAGAAAGGGTTACCTTGGAATCATTTTCACCACTAACTCAAGTGAGTAAAACTTACAAAAATCAATACTGAATAGTTAGTTTTGAAGACTTCTTTGATTGAAAATAAAAGAGAACTAACCTTTGAAAATTATTTTTGGAAAAAAGGTTTTGGAAAACCACTTTTAAGATGTTGAAAACCACTATAAAGAATAAGGGTTCTTATGGTTGATTTGAGAGAAATCACTCGGAAAAGGACTCTATTGAACCATTCCAACCACAATATTCAAGAGAGCAAAACTTCTTAAAATAAATATAAAGATGGTAGTTTTAGAAAATCATTTTTATACAAATTAAAGAAAATGAACTTTTGAGAACCCTTTTTGAAGAGGGTTGTTTTGAAACCACTTTTGGGGTGTAGAAAACCACTTTAGAGAATATGGGTTTCTATGGTCAATAAGTGTGGAGACCACCTAAGAGAGGGTTCCATGAGGGCCATTTTAACCACAAAACTCAAGAGATCAAAACTTTGAAAACCAAAGTGAAATACAAGATTTGAAAACTATTTTAGTGTGACTTAAAGATAGTAAAATACAATGATGCAAAATGAAGTCATGGGGCTTAAGGAAGGCTCCCTAAGACATAGAAATCTAAAGTTTCGAACTTGGCTTCAAGAAACCAACTCTTAGGGCCATTCTTAGAAAAACACTTGAATATGAATTTTGAAAAATGTGTAGCGATTAGAAATGCTAAAGCGTTTGAAAAATGGCTTTGAACATGAAAAATAGAGCCAAGCATGCAGTACCTGTGTGTAAGCACCCTATTTTTGCCCCCTCGAACATCTTTGACCCAACCAGACTTACATTCAAATCGGCATAGACATATTCAAGCCCAGACCAGCTTTCCAGACGCAATCCACTCAATCAATCGCTTTGCTGGCCTACTGGGCTAATAGAGACAAAATGACCAAAATGCCTTTACAGCATTGCTCGGTCTGACTCCAGTTGGCAAGTCTTCCTAAAGACAGTAAGTCCATATTTTAAGATAAATTCCAGTTCCAATTCAAGTCCAAATCAATCAAACTTAATCTGGCACATCTTTTGAGAAAGTTAATCTCTTAGACAATAAGTCCATCTATTCCAACACGTTTACCAAGAAAACTCCTTAAAACGATAAGTCCCTTCAAACCTGTCAATTGGGACGAAACCCAAGTTTTCAAGATGGTAGAATTGTTCCCTTCCGGCGCCTGCTAGCCCGCCAATGTAGAATGTCCGTTATCTGGATGTCTTTTGAGAAAGTTGATCCCTTAGACGATAAAACCATCCAGTAGCTTTCAAGATCAGGCAGTCTCTGGAATGAACGCACATAGTCAGAGTGATAAAAACACTCACAAACATCATAACCGTCATAATGACAGAAACACTAGCAAATAGGTCGACATTGGGAATTACCAATAAAATTCTATGTCACGGGACCGAACATGCCGTTTGGCCGTGAACGTTTATCGAAGGACAGAATATCTTTGAAAACTAACTCATCACACACCATCAGAGTGAAGGAAGCACTCAAAACACACGTCAACACTAGTGCCTGCTAGCCCACTCAAGTAAAAAATGACCAAACTGCCCTTTGGGCCCTTCTGGCACGCTTCTCGAGAAAGTACCTAAGTTCTTAAAGTGATAAGTCCATCCTTTGAAGATTGTCCCAAAGACAATCCAGCATGTTCAGGTGTCTTCCAGTCAATTCTGGATCAATTCTGAAACCATCTGATCAAAATGACCATTTTGCCCCTAGTCATCCGATCGCCTTCGAGAACCACACCGGCTCTGGGTATCAAACTGGTTACTTATGAAGGATGCTTCTAATAGTAGTTTTGAACTTCCAGCACATTTCTAGATCATTCTAAGTCTATTCTGACAAGCCTTGTGTAAAATGATCATTTTGCCCTTAATGGACCGGTTATTTTTTCCGACCACACTGGCTTTGGGTATCAAACCGACAACCCCTCGAAACACTCTTGATGGTGTTTTTAACCTTCTAGTCTCCTCATAAGTCACTCTAAGTCCATTTCGGTGTTTTTTTTGTTCAAATGACCGTTTTGCCCTTGATGGGCAGACCGGTCTTTCCAAATATTCCAGCACTGTTGCTTGAGTCTGCTATCTCCAGGACACTCTTTTAAGGGTTCCTGTCTATCCCCGGCATTCTGGATCATTCCCAAACCTTTCAGAGTCACTTCTAGTGAAGCCAAGCCAAAATTGCATGGTAGTCACTAGGACAGGTGCCAAATCTGTTGCCTTGCGTCTCAAGGGTCAAAAGATACGTTTCTAGGCACCTTAAAACTTTCTTAAGCGGCTGGCACTAATCTTGGCTTGGAGTCAATCCTAGTGGCAGAGTGGCACTAAGGTTAAATTTGCAGTAGCGCTAGTGCAACAGGTGCCAATTCCTATTTCAATTGCCTATAAATACCAACCTCTTCTTGCGCAAAAAAGGGTCCACAAACTCAGTCCGAAAACTCTGCTTATCCAAAAACAAAGCTCAAATTCTCTCAAAGCCCTAATTCTCTCAAGCTTCTTCAAGCCCTAGCCTCTATATACTCAAACCTTAGCCTCTATACATCTTATACGCTCAAACATAAGCCTTAAAATATCTATTGAAGATCAGGTGCTGCATCTTCAAAGCTCTCAAAGTTCTAGTCAAGTAAAGCAAACAAAGCAATCAAAGCAAGAAGAATACGAGGTTGGTTTTCTATTTACTTTTATGTAATCCCCCTCTCTCTTCTCTCTCCTAACTCATTTGGGTTTTCTTTTATTTTAATCCCCTTCTTCTACCTCCTCTTCTAATATGCTTGAAACAAAGGACTCTTCGATTCATGCCTAAGAAGGACTGTTGAAGGTCATCGTGCAATGAGCTTTCTTCTAGTTCAACCTTCGATGGTGTGGGTTCGGCCCCCTTGATTATGTGATGAAGTCTAACCTTGTATGTTCACGATCCTATTGCATTGTGATTATCATATTCATACCTTGCATTCAAAATTGCATTCAAAGTTGTTTTCAAATTTGCATCAAAGTTCTCTTTCAAAACTTGCATTCAAAATCTTCTTCTTTCAAACTTGTTTTCAAAATCACACTCCTAGGATAATTTTAGCCATTCCATGGTTAGGTTTGTTTTAGGAAAGTATTATATTCAATGTGATCATCAAGGTCCAAATTTTAGGTGTAAACCCTAAATTGTTTTTATCAAAACCACAATCTTAAGATGATTTTAGCTATTCCATGTTTAGGGTTGTTTTAAGAAGGTGTTACATTCAATGTAATTATTATGATCCATATTTCAAATCCTAGTTGTTGTCAAAATCACAACCCTAGAATGGTTCTAATATTTTCATGGTTAGAATTGTTTTAGGAAAGGGAGATATTTAAAAGACTTGTAAAAGTCCACATTCAAACCTTTTTTCCAAATAGTTTTGCAAATCTACTTCCTAAAAACTCTTTTAAAGATCTACTTTTCAAAAATTCTTTGTCTCGAAGTACAAATCAAAGCCCTAGAATCCATGATTAGGAAACCCTAATTCCTTTCTTAAAATCATGACTTTCTATTTTACCTTAAATCATAAATTTTCAAAACTCATTTTCTACACCAAATCATAGATTTCCCAAATTCAAGATTTTCTTAACTCAACCTTTTCAACTTCATGTCAAATCAAATATTTCAATTTAGGAAACCAAATCAAATCGTCCAATTTTAGAAATAAACTAAAATCATCTATTTTTGGAAATATAATCCAATCTTCACCTTTAGGAAATAGAAATCAAATTTTTTCTATTTTCAAACCTTTCCAAATCCCGAGTTTCTAAATTTCAAACTTTCTAATTTTTGCTAATTTCAATCTTTCTTAAATCCAAACTTTCAAAGCTTTCTTAATTTCAAACTTTCAAGTCTTTCCAATTTTAAATCTTTCTAAGTTTAAATCTTTTCAAAACTCAACTCTTTCCTAAAATGGAAACTTTTCAAAAATAGAACTTTCCTAAAATGGAACCTTCTTAATTCAAAGTTTTCCTAAGTTCAAGTTTTCAAAATTTTAACTTTTCAAATTCTTCAAAAACAAATATTTTTAAATCAAGTCAAATCTTTACAAATCTTTTCAAGTCAAGTGTTTCTAAATCAAATCAAATCCTTTCCTAACCTTTCCTAATTTGGAACTTTCTTAATTCAAAACTTTCCTAAATAAAAAATTTCTAAAATCAAACTTTTCAAGTTCAATTCAAATCTTTCCAATTCAATTAAATGCTTCAAACCCTAGGTTACCAAAGTCTTAGGATATCAAAGCCCATGTTCAACTCCTAACCCTAAGTTAGGGAGCTTCAACTCTTTCTAAACCAAGATGATTTTCAAATTTCAATTCAAATCGAGATAATTTCAAAGTTCTATTCAATCTTTCCAAATCAAGTCCAAGTTCTACTTCAAAGTTTAATTTGAAATCATCAACGTCAATTTTAAATCGGAGTCAATTCCGAGTTCAATTTCAAATCAAAGTTCAATTTCAAATCTTCCGGCCAAAGTTCCAAATCAAACTTTTTCAAGTCAAACTTTTCAAAGACCTCAAAGTGTCTATTTTCATTCAGACCCCGAATCCGAACTACGTCTGACTTGATTCCTAACAAAGGGATACGTTGGCAACCCTTGTAGGTGCGGTCACAGCCTTTTTCAAGTTTTCAATTTTACAACCTTCTTTCAGTTTTCAAATCCACAACCTTTTTCAAGTTTTTAAATTCCATAACCTCTTTCAAACTTCGAATCCCCTTTTCAAATCTACTTTCAAAATCAAATCTTTTTCTTACCCTTGCATGTCATGCATCATATCAAATTTCTATATAAATTTCTTTTTAAAGTGGATATAATTGGACAATGGATAATTGAAGATTCTAAATGAGTGAACCTAGGGTGAATAGATATGTAAGCACCATAAGGACAGGATAGGGTGATAGCCTAATGCATCTTCCCTATGACCAACCTCTGAACCTAGAATCACTATTTTCAAAGACCAAAAATGGAGTTATTTTTCAAAAAGAGCTTTAATCTTTTCAAAGGTTACCAAACAACCTGTTTTCTCTAAAAACCCTCTCTTAACAAAGTTTTCAAAACCTTTTCAAAAATCCTAAGTTTAATCTTCGGATTGCACTTAGTTTTAAGTGACTTAACTCACCCTAACAAAGTTAGGTAGCGACTCCAAATCTTTTCCAAAAGTTCTTATTCAAATCAATTTCAAGTTCAAACCTAATCATATTCATCCTTCTAGGAGAATGAGTTATAATGACAGAGTACCGTATTTTTCTCACTTGTGTATTTTTCCTGAGTGCGAAAAATTGTGGCACGACAATGAGAATAGCAACCATATGCAAGGGGGTCATAAAATCATACAAGGCTAAAAGGCTACACCACATTGCAAGGGCCTATGGTCCATACCATGATAAGATAGGCTAAAGGGAGAACCCCCACTTTGTGGCTTCCTTAAAGCTTCCCCCAGGCATGGACTTAAGATTCTCTTATTCAAGCAAGTATGACAGAGGGGGGGGGGGGGGGCGTAAAAAGGAGAAGAGAAGAGTTGGTTGGGGGGGGGGGGGGGCGAGGACGTAGCGAAATATAAATAGAAATACTATCTTGTCTTCACAATTTCTTCAAGCTTTAATGGAGGGCTTTACTTGAGCTTTGAAGGGTCTTCAATGGCCTTAAAGGGGCTAGAAATGGCTTGAGTATTGCTTTGGAAGCTTTATGGATGAAGTGTATAGGCTTAAGGTGAGTGGAATCTAGCTTAGATACTTAAAGGGATGAAAGGGGTGGAGTGTTTAGGATTTTTAGAGGTTTTGGGAGTATGTCAGTAGGGCTTCGTCATTGCTTTCAGCTCTGGAATACGCAAAGGGGTGGCCTGCTATTTATAAGCAAAGATTCTGGGGTCTTGCGCATATGCTATATGCGCATGTGCTACATTCTGGAAAAGCTTTTGAAAATTTTCTAATTTACACATTTCTCAAGTCATTTAACGGTGTATTTTAATAAAAGAATTAGATAAATAGACAACCCTAGTGCCTCATCTACGAGACGTTCTGGGAAGCTTTTGTTAACTTAGAGATGTTTCAAGTCAAAGGACTCACCCAAAAATGGATAGGGATCTAATTAAGAGTATCTAAATGCATTTTGGTTTGGTACCTAGAGACAGTGTGGTTTTAGGAAGTGCTCGGGTTGCTTGTCTTTCCCAACCACAATACTAAAAATTGCTTGTCTATGCCTAGATTGTGAGAATTTAAACACCCAAGTGCACGTGCGGTGAAGTAACAGTTAAAATAGCACAGTAAGAACAGGATCGATCCATTGGGAACAGAGTTCTAAATTATGTGAAATGTCATAGTTGAGGAATGTAGGTGCCAAGATTCACTCCAGGTAATGGATTAGATATCGACTAAGCCATGCCAGACAAAGAAGTGTCACGCTAGACAAAGAAGTGTCACAGACGGCTTAAGTTAGAAGTTAAACCAACCGGTTTGAATTTCACCTCTTGTTGACGAGAGTTGGACAAAAGTTCCAGAAATAGTATCCAAAAGAAAAATATTTGTTTTTGAGAGATTTGATGGTTGTTAAACTAGATTGCAAAAAGAAACAAATTAAAAACAGTCTTAAATGTAATTGATCTGATCACGTGGCTTTCATGGGGTTGATCAATACATGTTTACCATCTGTCAATCGTTTGCCCCCTTGAGCTTCATAAACCAACAGATGAGAATATTCAATGATAACCAAATACTAGAATATTATGTTAAAATCATGAACTCTCACCATCAACTCATAAACACTAGTTAATGTTTTGTCAGAACATAAGTGTAACAAGCATAATTAAAGGCACATATTTTGAATCTCCATCTTCTATCCCCTTTTCTTACATGCTTGAAACAAGTGAGCTCCTAGTTTATGCTTAGAGAAAAGTTTGTGAGAGCCACCGTGTAGGGGGATCTCTCACTAGCCTACTTTAAGATGACATGGCCTTGGAGCACCTTGCAATTTGGTGTGGCGTATAGCCTTGTATGAATTCATGACCTCCTTGCATCTAGTTACCATGTTCATGTATTGCATGCTTGGCTCCATTTTTATGTCCATTATCATTTTGTAAGAACTTTCACTATCTTCATTTCTATATCTTTTCAAATTCCACATCTACGTGTTTTCTCAAAAATGGTTCTAAGAGTTGGTTTCTTGAAACTTAAGTCAATTTCCATATCCTAGAGACCCCCCCCCCCCCTTTTTAGTCCCTTGATTTCATTTTGCATCATCTTATTTTACAAATTTCAAGTTGCATTAAAATGGTTTTCAAACCTTGTATTCAATTTGATTTTCTCAAGTTTTGCTCTCTTGAGTTTTGTGGCTGAAATGGTCCTCATGGAACCCTCCATTGAGTGGTCACCTCATTTATTGACCATAGAAACCCTAGCTCACTATAGTGGTTTTCAAAACAACCATCTCCAAGAAGGGTTCTCAAATTTCATTCTCTTTAATTTGCATAGAAATGATTCCCTAAACTACCATTTTCATCTTGATTTTTAGAAGTTTTGCTCTCTTAAATATTGTGATTGAAATGGTCTCATGGAGTCCTCTTTGGAGTGATTTTCTTTAATTAACCATATGAACCCCTATTTTTTAGAGTGGTTTTCAAAATCGTAAAAGTGATTTTCCAAAACCTCATGTCCAAAACTAATTTTCAAAGGTTCATTCTCTTTAATTTCTCAATCAAAAAGAAGTCTTCAAAACTATCTATTCAATATTGATTTTCATAAGTCTTGCTCTCTTGAGTTAGTGGTTGAAATGGTTTCAAGACAACCCTCACTTGAATGGTTTTCAAATACTAACCATATGAACCCAACACTTACTTGAATGGTTTTCAAAACACACTTTCAAGTTCCATGCATAAACCACATTTCCAAAATCACTAGGTCCAAACCCTAGTTCAAAACCACTAGGTCCAAACCCTAGTTCAAAATCACCTTCCACTCCTAGGTTAACTGGACCCTAGTTGTCCAACCCTAGGTTAATCTAACCCAAGTTAGTTAACCTTAAGTCACCTTAACCCTAGGTTAACCTAACCCAAGTTAGTTAATCCTAGGTCACCTTAACTCTAGGTTAACCTAACCCAAGTTAGTTAATCCTAAGTCATCTTGACCCTAGGTTAATCTAACCCAAGTTACCTAACCTTAAGTCACCTTAACCCTAGAATAACCTAACCATAGTTAGTTAACCTTAGACCATCCCAAACAAGGTTAGTGAACTTCAGGGCTCCCATTTAAAGTCCCATTTTCGAGTGATCTTTCAATTCAAAACATAGTCATAGCATACTTTCAAAAACATCCTACTCTCTTGAGATTTCCAAAATCAACCCCAAAATATTTTCAAATACTTTCATACTCTATCTTCAAAAATGTTTTCAAACATTTCTCTTAAACGTGTTCCGACTAAAATGGCTAGACACCTAACATTTTTCAAAAACTATTTCCAAAAATGTTTTCAAAAACTCACAACCCTAAAGTATTCATAACCTTTTATGGTTAGGAATTTCAAAGGAAGGTAATACATTAAATACAACATTCAAGGTTGTCCATATTAGGGTTCCAAAATCCTAAGTGTTTTCAAAAGCTCTTTTCAAAAATGATTTTCAAACATCACATTCTTAAAGCAACCCTAATCCTTGCATAGTTAGGATTGTTCAAGTGTAAGTGAGACATTCAAGAAGGGTTTTATAACCCTCAAGTTTTAAAAAACCAAAGGGAAGTGTCTAACCACTTTTCCAAACATGTTTTCAAAACTCATGACCTTAAAGGAGTTTAGTTCTTCAATGACTAACCTCTTATGGTGGTGAAACATTAAACATACCTTTCATAAGGTATTCTAAAAAATTACTTTTAAAAGTTTTTAAAAAACAAGTTCACAAGAGCATTTCTAATCCAAACTCTACCTCCAAAGATTTCAAAACAAGACTTCAAAACATTCCCAAAACTCCCTTGAGTTGTTTCAAAGTTCTTCTAAAACTTTCTTGAGTTGTTTCAAAAACATTTCAAAACTCCCTTGAATTAATTCCAAAAACGTTTAAAATTATCTTTAACCTCAATTTCAAAAATATTTCAAATATCCTAAGTCCTATTTTAAAGACATTTTTCTAAACTCTCAAGTTCTCTTTTTTCAAATACCACAAAGTGTCTTCAAACCTTTCCAAAGACCTCAAAGTGTCTTTAAAACCTTTCAATGGCCTCAATGTGCCTATTTTCTATCGGGCTCTTGCCCGAACTACGAATGACTTGATTATCGTCAAATGAGATACATAGGCAACTTAAAATAGTGCAGTCACAACCTTTATGTCAATCCAAGTTATCTTCTAAATTTTTTATCAATTCAAGATTTCTATTTCAAATCCCTTCAAAACTTTTTGTTTTCAAACATCTTTTCAAAAACATGCATCATGTATCATTCATCTAAAAAGTGATGACCAAACTCCATTTTCAAAATTCTAAAGTGGATATTAAGTGAATAATAGTAACCAGTTATTCAAGTGAGTGAATTAAGGATGATTAAACATGTAGGTGCCGAAAGGGAGGGATAGGGTGATGATCTTAGGATATCTTCTGTACACGTGACCGACCCCCGGACTATAGATTTCTATTCCGAAGACCAAAATTGGAGTCACATTTTCAAAAGGGCTTTTCGAAGGTTATTAACACCTCTTTTCCAAAAACCTTCTTAATAAGGATGTTTTCAAAACCTTTTCGAAAAACCTAAGTTTAGTTTTCAGATTACACTTAGTCTTAGGTGACCTAACACATCTTTAACTATATTAGGTGGCGACTCCAAACTTTTTCCAAAAGCCCTTATTCAAATCAATTTCAAAATCAAACCTAGTCGTACTCGTTCTTGTAGGAGGATGAGTTCTAATGAGAGAGTACCGTACTTTTTTTCAAGCCAAGAGAGCTTTTGGGGTTCAAAAACTGGGGTGCGACACTAACCATGAATTCGGCAATTTTATCAAAATAGCACACACATGTGTGGTGACATCATACATTGCATCACAAAGAGGCATTACATTACATGAGACATTTCTCATTAATGATGATAGATTATCTATTGGTGATTGTTTATCTAATATTCATTCTTTACGAGTTTGATTATCTTAGTGAGCACGTTGACAATAGCTCACACCCACACAAGTTATTTTGCAGGAAAGATGGTGATGTCCGGTCACTACTATTGGTCTCAAGTTGATGAGCTGTGGAGAGCTCTTCTAGTTTAAGAGTTTTGTTTAGTAGTTCTCTTATGTATGTATAATGATTATGAGATGGTTTTATAAATAATAATGTTGTTTACCTCTTACATGATTCTTATCTTTAGAATTGTTATGATGTATCATTTGCAGGTGGGTAACCTGTACGATCACACTTCTCCTAAGATAGTGTTAATGATGCCTGATTGAGACTGGGTGTGACATTGGCCTTCACAACACTTCAGTGTCGTGAGGCCTTGCTCCTAACTGATGGCCTGAATGTTGAAAGGTCATATCGGTGATCACTGACCTCCGGTTTAGGTCATCAGAGCTTGTTAGGGCTGCGATTTTCGAGCTTCAGAAGCTTTGAACTTCTAATTTATGATATCAAAGTTCGATCAGGATGCGGTCACTAGACTTCGACTTGAGGTGGCCGTAGATGTCTAATCTCTCCGTAGCTAATGTCATCGGAGTCTGACCGGAATACGGTTGCCAGACTTTGCTTAAGGTGACTGAAGATGTCTAATCTCTCTAGAGCCAAGGTCATCGGGGTTCGGCTGGGATACGATCACAAGACTCCGACTTGAGATTACCGGAGATGTCTAATCTCTTCGGAGCTAAGGTTGTCGGAGTTCAATAGGGATGCTGTCGCAGGACTCTGCCTTAAGGTGACCGGAGATGTCTAATCTCTATGGAGCCAAGGTCCTTGGAGTACAATTGGGATGTAGTCATTGAACTCTGCCGACTAGACTCTAGCTTGAGGTAATCGAAGATGTCTAATCTTTCCGAAACTAAGGACATCAAAGTTCGATAGGGATGCGATCGTCTACTCTAGATTAAGGTGACCAAAAATGTCTAATTTCTCCGGCCCTAAAGTCATCGTAGTCCTACTGAGATGCAGAATTACTTGGTGCAACAAGAACACGAGTTTCATCAACACCTTCTCATCAAGCCATGAGACCTTGGAGAAAATACCAAGAATCAAGAAAGTTTTTAGCTCCAGTTGTCAGCCAATAATCATAGTCAAAATCTAAATGTTGCTTTCCCAGAAAGTGTCACATGACTCACATTAGTCATGCCAAACATAGAATTTGGCGCCTTCCATTTTTGTTTCTGTTATATGCAGTCTGTTTTTTTGGGTTTTTAGATTCTACCGCCTACTTATGTATATCCCACAATTCTGGAAGCCTCCGGTACGAGATTTCATCGGTCTTTCAATTAGGTCCCTCGAACCTCACGGTATCCAATTTAAGGTCGTACAAATAAGTATCACAGTTGGCTTTTTTGGGTGTCGGTGCTTATTTGTTTAAATTTAGTAACGAGTTCCTTTCTATAGAATTCTATGTATGTGTTTTTGGGTTTGATGGATGGCTCATACAATGGATGTATGCATTGCGTTCTCTCTGTATTTTTTTTTTTTTATTTTCCATTTTTGTTATGTGGTATGTTGATATGGTGATGAATTGATGGCATTCAAGCTTAACATGTTTTATTTTAATCGACTACTTACAATCTTGGAGCTTCTACGATGAAAGTGGGATCAAAGGTGCGTTAGCTTTGGTTTTGTCATTTTTCCCGTTAGTAAATCACATAACCAATTCAAATCATATGAGTATGTGTTTCCAACAATAAAGTGTTGGTGAAAACAATATAATACCACATGCCATTGCCTTTCATCAACATTTTTTTTACATTTTCAGTAAAACTGCTGGGCATTTTAGAATTTTATGCCCATTCCTACAAATGAATATATCCCCCTATTTCTTAATGATGAGATACTTGGAAATTCTTTGTTGTAATATGGAGAAGTAGACCCTTTTACACTGTGTGGTCACATACAATGAAGAATATTAAATTCTTACTTATTTTTTTTTTATATTTTTTTACTTTCCACTTGTTCTAACAACAAAACGTACAATGTAATCTCACATCCTATTTCTTTTCATTTTCTCTCACCAAATTCTTAATCACATCGTTAGTGTTCGTTTCAATACAATTTAGGGTATGGAATACTTGCCAATTCCTTATTTTAGTTAAGAGGAGGAAACTCTTTAGTGTGTATAGTAATTTTTTAATGGATAAACAATCATTTAGTTCCTTCAACTTTGTCTCAGATTTTAATATTTTTTCTGAACTTTAATTTTTTCTATTTAAGCCTTCTAATTTTTAAAAGAAAGTCAACATAGTCCAACTTTATAAGGAAAGTAAATATTAATTATACTTTGACATTCTAAACTATAACTTAATATTCTTTACCCCCATTCAACTAAAAATACTTACATTTTCATCATAAAAATTAAGATTAGGAATTTGTTTGGTTAAAATTTTATATTAATCTCTAAAATAAAGAGAAAAATAATTTTATGACTATAAAATGTTATAAATAATCTCAAAATGCCTAAAAAAGAAGGGCTAAAATTATCCATAAAATCTTTCTTTTGTGGACCACCAATTATTAGTACTGACAATACCAAGGAGATTTTTGAAGCAACTCATTTGTTAACTAAGGACAAAAAACTTTTACATTGTATCCTGTTAGAAATGCTACAGGTGTTCTATTTAATTTTTGTTGCTGTCAATAGTGCTAATACGAACTTAAATTCTCATATTTAAGAGCTAAATGTAAAGACTTTTAGTTAGCAAGTAAAATGAAACTAAATCATAGTTAAGAGGTTTAAAGTGAAATTAATTTTAAAACTTTTCAACTTATTTTAAAATGTTAGAACCACATTGACTTATTTTTAAAAGTTAGAGGACTAAAATAAAAAATATCAAAATTCAAACATTAAAATTTGAGACAAAATTGAAGAGACTGAATGATTGTTTACCATTTTTTAATTAGCTAAAACTTTGAACTGAAACTTCTAATTTGAATTCAAACCCTGTTTATTTATTTATTTATTTTTTTGTTTGTTCACATACGAGTGGTGGAAAATTGATTAACTGTAGAGATAGGCCGTTAAAAGGGATGATAGGAAGAAATTAGCTTCCATAAAAAAAATTCTCCACCCAGTTGTTTGGGAGCGTGCTTTCCCTCCAATGTGTATAATATACGACTAGTTAAGGTGCCCGTGCAAGGCACGAGGAAGTAACCTATAAAGAAGACCATCTAACAAAAGTATTTTTCCAAACGTTAACTAAGTTAATAGGGGAGAAGATTATAGCATCTAACAGAAAGTAAAAGTTTATGCAGTCTGTAGTAGTTTCATTAGGAAAACATAAGACTATGAGAACAAATTCTTAAATGAGAAGATATAATCCCATTCCACAAAAAGGTCATAGCAATCTAAATGTATCAACAGATATTTCACGAAAATCATGTACACATTTGCAAGGGTAGTATAATTACTGTTAGGGCAGCTTGAAATTTAAAATTTATATTTTTACTCTACCAGTAGCAGTTTTTTTTTTTTTTTTTTTTTTGTGGCAATAGTATATCTCAAAAGAGAGTATTCTACATGCACTAAATCATGAATGGTTCAGCTTTCGAATTGGATCTTTGACGGTAGTTGTTGCTACGTAGTGCCTCATTCCTATCTGCAAGTCTCGTATGCACCTCAACATGAATTACATCATCAACACTTGGAATGAACTTGAACAAACAGGTGTCCCCAATTGTAATGTCGTTCATTATCCTGAGATACATGGAAAGGGTAGTTATTTGAAGTTGTAACTTATATATACTATGAGAACAAATTGCTAAATGAGAAGATATAATCCCATTTGACGAAAAGGCCATACCAATCCGAATATATCAACGGGAATTTCACGAAAATAATGTACATATTTACAAGGGGAGGACAATTACTGTCAGGTCAGCTTCATATTCAAATTTCTATTTTTAATCTGGCAATGGCAATAGTATTTCTCGAAATAGAGCATTTTACATGCATTGAACCACGAGTGGTTTAGCACAATGATTGATGTGGAATAATTAAATGCAAATAGCAAGTAAATATCATAAGTAAGTCTATAAAAATTGATAGAGCTAAACAGTAGATTCAAATGATCGACACATGCATGAGAGGCTACACTACCCATCATATCATAAATGAGAAACATGTGCATCAGAAAGCAAAATCTTTTTTCATTCTTTAGGGTATCTAAAGCTTCGTAATATATAATTATCAGTCTAAGCACTAACATACTTGCTGATACTTCTTTGAAGTTATATGATTATCTAATATAGAGATCTGCAATATAACATTAAAAGTAAAAGAAAAGCTGAGAAACCTAAAGTAGCATAGAATCAAATATGGGGAAAAAATTCAGTAAATAAACAATAATTGTAGATAAAATATCAAATACTCTGTCCAACATTTTCAATATGAAAATATTAGGTAGTAAGAAAAGCCAAAATAGAATTAATTCAGTTACAAAAGTGGGATTCATCCCTTCTTCTTGCTAGTGTCCAATATTGTATTATTTTCTCAAAAGAAATCCACTGCTCAATAAAAGTTACAGAAATTTAATGGAACTCTTAATCAAGAAAGAAGGACCTCTTAAGCATACTCTTAACATTGATAATCACATGAACAAGAAGATAAAGTTGCCAAAGAAATGTTTCAAAGCTTTTGCAATCCATAATATGACCCTTACACTCTAAATGCTTCAAAGCTTTTGCAATTTTTTTTCTTCTTTTGATGATCATTACACTCTAAATACTAATAAAGTCATTCAACAAATTTCAACCATTTTATTTACTACCATGTTATTCCATCTTTGTTTGAATAATGTTACGTTGTATAATTAAGCTATTTTGCAACCATTTTAAGCTCTTTTAAGCTGTTTGTAGAAATTCTCAATCAAATTCTTAGACTTTAATCTACAATACCCATCATTTCCAATTCAACGCACAAAAAGGGTGAAATTATGTCACTCCATGTGGCATAACCATAAGAATCAATAGGTGGTCTTAAAAAAAGTGGCAGGCATTTGGACATTGAATTCATTTATGTATTTTGTCTGATAACAAACTACTATCATTGTTACAAATGGCTAAGAGATGAATGAGATGATCAAACCACAGGATCAAATCAAAATCAAAACAATGAAAACATCATGCAAACATAGGAGCTGGAAAACCCAGCAAATTTCACAAAATGAAAATGATCATATTGTCTAGGAAATAATATAAAAATAAAAATGCCCGCAAATATAAAGTAACTTTCCAGATTAACTTCAACACATTGAAAATATAAATGTAGCGAAACTGAGAGCAGAAACTGATCCATGCCTTGTTTAGAGACATACTTGAGATTAAGCCTTAAAATAACAACAGTAAGAAGAAAATTCAGGTGTTCCCTCTGATTCCTAATATTGTATCTTTGCAGACACCAGCAATAAACGAAGACATTTCTCATTTGCGAAGAAGTATATTAGTGACTACAAGAAATTCACATATTATTGTCTTGGTTAATGATGCATATCTCAAACTCATACATGGTCTTAATCTAACGAGGCAAGTCAAACTCTCCAACTTTTTGTGTGCTACTGCAATTAAGAGGGCCAGTTCAAACCATGCATATTAGATAGTGCAACCATAGCAGCCCTAACCTAGTTAAGTGTAAGAAACAAGATTTTATCGAGTCCTTGGAGGTAGGTCAATCAGAAGAATCCAAGGAAGGAAAAACTTAAACAATAAATTCAGATATTGACAGAATTAGCCAACATGAACCAGTAATATCAGAACCTAACATAAGAGAAGAAAAATTGGAACAAAGAAAATTAACAGGAAAGCAACCCATGCAACAGAAAAAACTACTATTTTTGGTTTTTTATTTATTTTTTCTAATTGTTCTCTATTTTGAGAGATTATTTTTGCCTTGTTTTATTTTTCCCCTTAAAAAACAGAGAAAATATCAAAACATTAATTTTATATTGCAATATCACTTTTAAGGAACAATCATATGGAAATTATCTTGTGCACCAAAAAAGTAATGGACGCCGCTTTATCTCCACCCCCCCCCCCCCCCCCAAAAAAAAAAAAAAATTTTTTTACCAACAACAAAAAAAGGGCTTGAACTACATTTTTTTTGGTATCAAAATCCTACATTAGAGAATTATTTAAACTTCAATCAAAGAAACAATAAACAATGTGAAGGACTAAAGTTGAGATTGATACCTCACCATAAAAAACAACATGCTCTTTGAGAGGCCTGATATCCAAGTTAATGGTTCAACAATAGATTCGTTATAAACAGAATTACTATAAACCTTATGAATGACAATACCCATTTTTCTACATTAGAACATCAATAATAACAATACAAAGAAATGTCTCTTTCCAAAAAGGAAAAAGGATACTCGAGTACTTTTCTACCAAATTAACGACTAGTATAATAGCAATCATTCTTAGCATACAACGGTCTTCTATTAAATGCTATGGAAGCAAAATTGTTAGCGATTCTCTATAAAAATGGATTAATACTTATATCCATGCAAACATCTTTCAATAGTTGTCACCAAAGAATAGGAGGTCGTACCATTGTGAGGATGTGTTTGCATTGTCACCGATCAATGCTTCAAGCATAATAATTTCCTTCTTTTGATCCCATCGCCTAAACAATGAAGATGGAAATATTTTTTTTTTAGGGATAAAGAGCTGTTAGGCTTGATGCGAATGTGCAAAAGCCAATCAGCTATAAATTTATCATCTATCGCTATATGTAAACTTTTTATTAACATAGAACATCTGGTTCATTTTTCTTATTTCTTAGATAAAAATTGCACTGTGTTTATGAACTTACGAAGCAGCATGATACAATCCCACCTACAGACAAATGAAGGATGAAATCTATGTCACTAATACCTCCATTCCTGAAATACCTACATTCCAAACTGTAATAATATTTCTAGCATCTGTCAAATTTAACCAGCAGAATGTGGAAAAAAAAGTATGTAAATTTGAAATGAAAAAACAAATCTCCCAACAAAAATTTAAAAAGAGCTTAATATACCAAAAAAACATTGGTGGCAAAGTGAAGGAGGTTGTACCATTGTGAGGACATCTTTGCAAACTCACTGATCAATTCGACAACCATAAAACTTTCCTAACTCAAGTTTCTTTTTCCTTTACTAAATAATAAAAACAATATTAAAGCTAGATGTGACAAGGGCTAATATTTAATTGCAAAAATCATATCAATTTGTCAAGAGAATCATTATGAGCTATTATTAAGAGTCACATTTTAAGAGTTATAGCTAGGCCTATTAACAACTTAACACTTGAAATAAACTAAAGAACTTAATTAAGATAAAGTGCTTTCAATTAAAACGTTGAATGATGAAGAACAAATAAATGTAAATAGCAAATAGATATCATAACCAAGCCTATCGAAATTGAAAGAGGTAAAATAGTAGATTCAAATGATCAGCATGCATGATGATAAGCTACGCTATTTATCATATCATATTAGAGAATTATGTGAATTTGAAAGCTAACCTTTTTCTACACTTTGGAGCATCTAAAGCATCATAATATATAATTATCCATCCAAGCCCTAACATGTTTGTCCATACTTCCCTGGAGAAGTATGATTCCTTAATATAAGGATCTACATCATAACACAACAACTGTCATACTTAACAAAGCAAAGACAATAAGCCAAGATATAAGCACTTTATAATATTAAAGCAGCTAATTTAATAACTCATCATTCAAATTAAATAATCTAAAAGAAGATACATACAGAGATAGCACCAAATTTCAAAGTGTTAGTAAGAATCCAGAGCAAGTACAGATTAAAAAGAAGCTAATTCATTACGTAAAAAACTAATATACAAACTCAGATACCTCTATCTTATTGTGCTTTGCTATCAAGAATATAAATGATAGATAATAATTACACATCGTGTATATGGGCTAGTAAAAACATAAAAACTAAATCTTAATAATCTTCCAAATGAACTTTCATTTTCAGAGTAGAATCTCAAACGTGAAGCTTATTCCATTTAGCGACAACAATAAAAATTTATACATCTTTGACAATTAGCTTCAGCCTAAACTCGTAGCAATAGGCAACATTCTACTGCTATAGCAAATCAGAAATAGCATAAAAAAAACAAATCAGAAATGGCATGGTTGACTTAAGCCCTACATTTATTTTTGTCCTAGAAGGGAAATAAATTCAAATTTATCAGGCTCTGAAAGCTATAATTTTCTCGCCACAGGCTGCCCAAAAATTTTAACCTTGTAATGGGCCCAACCTCACTGCTCATCCTAGTCTTCCTACAGTACTATTGTGAAATTTAAGACTGAAACACACCGAGTAAAAAAAAAAAAAAAAAAAAAAAAAAAGAAGAAGAAAGAATAGAAATCAAACAAACAACATAAAAACCCTTTTTTTCCCAATAAATTACCCTATTCTCACAAAGCAGCTTTTTCCAAAGAAAATAAGGCCTCTAAGAACAAGACCACAAAATCAAATACAACACGAAAATCCAAAACAATACCTAATCAACAGTGAAGAAGGAAAATAAAAGTTTACAAACCTCAAGTGCCACAAAATCAAATACAATACCAAAATCCAAAACAATACATTAATCAACAGCGAAGCAAGAAAATAAAATCTTACAAACCTCAAGTGGCAGCCACTAAGACAAAGAAAAGATAAAGATGATTAGAGCTAGGGTTTCAGAAATAACAAAAAAAAAATTGTAGAGAAACCCACCCCGAATTGCCGACGATATATAATTTAGAGAACATGAGGTTTTGACTCTCTTTTTTCTTTGGATTCTTTATGCAAGAAAAAGAAAAAGGAAAAACCCGCAAGAAATGATGCAATCGTGATTAAATAAAAACCTACAATATTCAAGGCTATTAAAATCGATCAAAGAATGGAAATAACTCACCAGAGTCTCTTTGCCATTGTCTATTGTAATTACAGAGCAAGAAACCTAGGTCTGATCTTCTTAGCCCTTTTCTCAGTTCTCGAACCTTTTGCCAACTGATTAACCCTAAAACTAATGTTCAGACTCCCTCTAAGCCTCTTCCCCAAAAACCATTATCTCCATTGGTGAGACCACATTTGCTTGCGTTTGCCAAGTGGGTATTGGCTCTCAATGTTGCACAGCAAGAATCCATTTCAGCTGATTCCTCAATTCAACTGAGCCAAAAACCAATAACCCGGATGGTGAGGATCGAATGACGCACCAAAACACTAATCCCAGTAAAGTAAATGTTATATATAGACGACCTATAAACAAAGTAATCAAGTAAAGTATAGATCACATGAACATACAAAATATAATAAAATTTAGTTCAAGTGACCCCAAAGGAAAGTTGCAGAATCAAATCTAAATCTGGAAAGTTGAGAAGGATTTCATGGAAACTCACGAGTCAAAATTTGGAAGAAAGACGAAAATTATTAAGAAAATTTTGAAGTTTTGGACCACCAAGATTGCGGGAGATACAGAAATGAGTAGTCTAGGGGAAGTGATTAGAAAGCTTTTTGGGAATGTTGAAAATGCAGGGCAGATATAGAGGGAAGAAATTCGTGACTGATGTTGAAGTTGAAGGTGGCGGTTTAGCTTTATTTGCTTGTGATCTGTGACGAGAATAATTGGAAAGCCCAAGCTTGTCTTCGATTATTGAAGCCACGAAATTCGGAGGGAAGATCGACAAGATGGGACGACATTGATTAGAATCGACGACCCATAGCAGAGAGAATACACAATATGTAATAGATTAGCAAACAAAAAAACAAACCCAAAACTTGTAAACCAATCAAAAAACTCCAAATTCAGCAAACTTATAAACCGATCAAAGAAGTTCTTCATAAAAACAGAGCATTGAATTCATAATAAAACACCATCTTTACCAGGACCTCAACAACAAAACCCCCAATTTTCCTAACAGCACCCCACACACCACCACCACCCCCCCCCCCCCCCCCCCCCCCCCCCCCCCCAAAACAAAAAAAAAACTATGCCAAAGGCGTAACTTCTCAACCCATAATCAACTCAGCAAACAACCCAATTCCAACACCAGAGTAGTGCAATCCAAAGCATCAACACTTCACATTTCAAGAAAACGAACTCCAAGAAATCCAAAAGAAACAAAATTGAACCAAGAAAATCACACATGTAGATATACATGTATTGACAGAGAGAAGTAGAAATAGTTATTGAGAGAGAGAGAGAGAGAGAGAGAGAGGAACCTTCGCTGTTGAGGTTGACATCACTGCATAGCCCTTGTCCATGGAGACGTCGAAAATCTGAGAGAGGACCGATCGAAGAAGAGATACATATGGCTGATATTGCATGCTCAACAACCAAGAAGCTAGTGGTAGGGGAGATGGGACAGTGAAAGCCACAAGAAGGCGCCACCACAGCTTAGAAAAAAAGAACAAAACAAGGAGCAAAAATAGAACCACACTGTGCAGAGCACATGAGCCAGCTAAGCAGCAAAAATTTTAAAGAATTCAGGGCGGGTGTGATTTCCGAGATAAGAAGGACCGAACAAGCTAAGCACTGTACTATCAGTCTGATCATAATTGGTAATCCTATGCTTGATTTTGAGTTGGATAGTACATCGACTTATTATTATCCAACCAACTCTCACGTTTAGTTGGGTGTCTCTAGATTGGACTAGTTGTCAAAATACTAATTTTATCTCTAAATTTTTTGATTATAGTAAAATATTAGATTATTTCTAATGGACTCATCCAAATTTGGGTTTGCACAGCCGAGACCTATATTTTGTAGTATCTGAATTCTGTTTAAAAAAATTTGATGAAATATATTTAAAAACATTGTATAACTTGAGTAGAAATATATTTAATTAGTGCCTAAATACATTTTGTTTAAAACCTAATCCACTTGTTAGCTTGAATAAAAAGGAAAGTCCATTTTTTTGACACCTAATTCACCTATTACCTTCAATAAAAAGGAGATTTAATTTTCTTTGACTCCTAATTCAATTTTTACCGTGAATTACATAGAAAGCAGTCAACCTATCAAATAACCACATACAATCCACATGAGAATACAACAGTCTATCCACAAAAATCAAATTATCATACAATCCCACTAGTTGGCTATCCACTAAACATTAGCATGAATGTCTTGATCACTGTTTCAACTACCACAACCATAGTGTAAATATTAGACGTACATGAGTGAAATACCCAAAACAATTCCCACCATTTCTTGCATTGCTCTACAAAACTAATTGCAGCCCATAACTTAGGAGAACAACTTACAAAGTAGCCATACAAAAGCAGCAACAACTACCACAAGAAAGAAAAAAAAAAACTTCCTCATTCACATTCTCCCTAGCAGCCCATCTAACATTACTAGCATTTGAAAACCTTGGACTATTCTCGTCCATGTTATAGACAGGTTCAGTTGGAACAAGGGTTGCTTGGAGCATACCTTCAGTTGGAGTGGCAATAGGTTGGAGCATAGGTTCAGATGAAGGAAGGGCTTGTTGGAGCATAGGTTGAGCAAGGGCTTGTTAGATCAAAGGTTGGTTGTCAATAGGAGCATGGCCTCAAATAGAAATTAGATAATCATTGTATGCACCTTCGGCAGCTACTATAGTTGGAAATTAGCAATATGTTGCCCCTGGATACATTGATACTTGAGCATTAGATTGCTCCCAAGTAGTATACACACCAGGTCTTCTTCTAATGAATACCACATATCATGTCATTGTTACCTACATAATAAAAAAAAAATGTTTCACAACCACAACAGATGCAATGTCATTCGCAAAATGTAGAACATAATCACCATGCATTCCTAAACCCAAACACAATAACCAGGAAAAAGGTTCATACATAATAGTAACCAACAAAATGTCACCAAACCTAGGTCCAAAATGTGGCACAACCATGTGCCAAGTAGGTTAATACATAAGTAATATTGTCTAGTGTTATAACCCATCCAAATATGGTTTTACCAGGTACAATGACCAAAAAATTGGCATATAGATAACACAAAAGCTGTCTAAGTCACAAGCATATCCATAAATAGATAAGACAAATATCTAGAGCGACAAGCATAAGTCATCAGCTTCCTGAGTCACCAGCTGCCTAAGTTAACAACCTCATAATGTAACAAAGTTTATCCTCCTCAGATAAGCTACTGAATATGTTTACCCTTTGGGCACTTGCCACGATGATATCCAAAGTAGCCAACCTATCATCAGGACCAATAGGCAGCTTAAGGAGCTCCGCATTGATTGCCCTCCTTACATTTGAAAGGTCATGATTGTAGTTCATCCAATAACTAATAAACTCCAACTGAGTTGTGCCCCGCTCCAGATAAAATCCCAACTTATCGGCAAAATTAGCCAAGCCACAAACTATGGCATCAGTAGCCCTGGCCCTCTTTTTCTTTCCTTTCTCACTGTTACCAGAGTTAGGGTTTGTCGCTGATATTGAAAAGTCCGTGTTTACTTTTGTACACCTAACTCCTTCACTGTCAAGTGGCATCTCATTGTTATTGTCATCCTCTTTTTCTATGTTTACCTTAGCATTTACAGGGCCTTTAGCGAACTCTCCTGTGGCTCTATCCTTTCCAAATATGATGCACCAATCATCATAGAATGGAATCTATTTGTTTCTTAAGTTTTTCAATTCCGTGTCCATCTACAGCAAAAAAATGTCACAATCATCAAGGAATAAGTTATACAACTTGCATACCCATATTATAAGCTCAAATAAATTGAACACTCATTTTACCTTGCATAGCTCCTCCCAAAGTTTTCATCTATAATCTCCAACATTTTATCCCTATCACTCTAGCCAATTCCTGATTTTCCAAGAACCGAAAACAAGTTGCCATAGGTTTTTTTCCACTTTTTTATTTTGCTCTCTATGTATGGATTGGCTCGAAGTTCAGTGCCAGGAAGTGCTCTCAAGAGTTTTCGCTCAAGGACTTGCAAATAAACAAAGCGAAATGTGTTGTTATCAACTTTCCAACCTTCGGTAACAATGTCTTTGAGGGCATTAACAAACACCTCCTCCTCTTTTCGTGTCCAACTCTGCCTAGTTTTTGATGAACTTATACCATTGCCCTTGTCCTTTTGGGAACCACTGGTTACATTACTATCCATTCCTAAACGTATTAGCTGCAAAAGTTTTTCATCAAACAACGACAATCAAATTTGGAAGCAATATATTATGGAACAATATATTTGAAGCAGTAATCATCAAGTGAAGCTACACTAATGAAGTTGTTAAGAGAGACAATAAAAGCTAATCCTTAAAACAAATGTCCCCAAACTTAGAAAACATAATGTAATCAATAAAAAACTTAAACCATCCATACACAACCAAACTTAAAACAAATGTTCATCAACCCATTGAAATGCCTAACTTAATGTGGACCCCTATTAGCAATAAATTCGTTATACATCTGCATTACTATGGCATCTCTCCACTTAGTCTACTGATTTGACGTCTCAACCACGTCAATGTATTCATCCCCCACGCTATTAAGAGTTTGTGCTTGTGTGTTGATATTCTCAAGAGGATCCTTAGCCATATAACATCTAATAAAGTTGTGTAACAGGCAAAAGCTATAATAATCGAATATTAGGTCTTAATGGGAAAATAAGATGAACTTTGGAGGATTACCTATCTCATTTTCAACAACCCAAAACTTCTCTCTACGACATTCCTGGCAGATGCATGTTTCATGTTAAAATGTTCTTGGTAATTAGAGGGCACAACACTGTTTCCCCAAACAGAAAGATGGTATCGTTGTCCTCTATACGTTGCTAAGAAGCCTTCACAATTCTTGTAACCACCATCAACAAGGTAGTACTAACCTGGATTGCACTATATAATATTAGTTATTGGTTCAAGCTCAAACAAGAACGTTATAACAATATATTATGTGTCGAAGTCTCTTACCAATTGGAGCCTGAAACCATTTGGCCTGGTTACTGCATCCCTCAAAACCCTGCCATTAGCAGCCCGGTAAGACATATATAAAATTCATGTCTTTGTTACAAACACCTAACACATTAGTAGCAATCTCACCTTTTCAAGTTCTATATCTAGACGCAATGACGTTACTAACATGAACTCTAACATAAGTGCCATCTAATGCTTCGAGACAGTTCCATATACAAAAAAGAAGGTGGTTTATTAATCATTACAGGATTACAAACTATGACATATATGTAATAATGTACAAGTATGAATTACCTGGAACCAATTCCATCTAGGGTCAGTTCAGCCTTCAGTAATTGGTTCAGGTGCAACAAGCAAATCACGTTGACAACGCAAAATAGCTTTAAGCACCACATTGAAATACCTTCTGACTATTTGGCCTGACCTAAAAAAATCATGTTTGACAGTTCTATTTTTTTTTTTTTTTTTTGTGGTGTTCCAAAACTTTAAAAAATATTGCAACATTTTCTTCCAACATCACATGTTTTGAGTGTTAAACACCTTTGCTTTGAACCAAATTGCACAATCTCATGAAAGCCCTACGATCCATACAGAGTTGCTCAACGCATGTTTTATCCGATCTTCTAACTAATCGATTGATGGAATCAATTTGTTGCTGAAGTATATTGAGACTTCTATCAAGGGATTGGTTAGAGCATAAGTACCTTTCATAGTACCTCTCAATAACAACACTTACTACAGCCTAAACTATCCCAATCAATGTGGACATTTGCTCTAAATTTTGTTAAATAGCCACGAATCCCTCCATCTCCTCATTTTCATACTCCATATCATTATCCATTTAAGTACAACAACAAATGAAATAGAATGCATATTAAGTATGTATATATATTAGCACACACCAGAGGAAAAGCAGCCAAGCCATGCAATATGTTTGAAGATACAGGCAAAAAACATTTGACATGTATAAATTATATAAACAAAATGATGCCACAACAAAATTCTTGATAAACTACAAAACAAATCTCACTGTGTTGGCACCAGATAATGAAAAGTGCAGATCCTGAATCTGTAAATCTGTTGGCCCATGGGATAAACCAACGTATGGATAATACATAAAATAAAAATAAAAATGTTAGCTAATACATCAGTACACATATAAACTACAAAAATGTTTCATAAAAGCCTAAAAATTCTACAAGAATCTCTAGATCAACAAGGTATCACATAAGAAATTAGCAAAAAAAAGGTCCCAAATGGTTATCTAATTTCTAAAGTAACCTAGAGCAAAATAAGTACCACCATCGTAAAGAGGAGTTCGACATTGGGTTTTAGAAGAAAAGCCCTAAACATTCCCAAGTAATTGCTGCAGGTTTGAAACGGTTGAAAACTTATGGCATGAGTAGCATCACATACAATAAAATGTGGATCATCACCATGTAGTGAAAACCATTTTATAGAGCCAAACCACATATCTGAGCAGAGGACTGTAAGAAGAATGGAGTTTCGTTTTTTTGCAGATTGATAGGCTGGACTATGTGCCATGACATTGCAACACTGTGAGAGAGAGGAAAAAGAAATCTTGCTTGCTTCGATGCTGCAGATGCAGGCGAAGTCATCGTAGATGGAGGACAAGAACCTAAGGTAGGGATTGGCTTTTCCACCAAATGGAGGCAAAGAACATTTCTCAATTTTGGGATGGGCTGGAGATATTTGTTTATAGGGCAAATGGGTAGTTTTGTAATTTCTCTGCATAGTCCAGAGCCCTCTTTATCCTTGGATTAACAAACCCACCCCCCCCCCCCCCCCCCCCCCAAAGACTAACTAGGCCCCCGTATGGGGTGTTAATAGTCCAGAGTGGATTCCTAGTCCGACCCATTTTTTGTCACCAAACGCTGGATTGGCCCGGACACATAGTCCAATCTGGCTTTAGGCCACAAATCAAACGTGCCGTTAGGGAAAAAACTGTCAAAAGGCTATAAAAAGCAGGGGCAGAACCGTCAAGAATGGGACAAAAAGCTAAACGAAAAACTTACTGTTCACCGGCTCTCTTTTAGTATAGTAAAGAGATATGAAAATAAATAAAAATAACAAACATAGTGATAGTTTAGAAACCAATTATGAAGTGAATAAACCATTTTGTCTACTCAGCCTTTCAATAATTCACTTATACATACAAGAGAAATAGTGTATACAACCACCAAGCATGTGTGCATATACATATAGAATCGCACAAGAACTGCCAAG
>CM065378.1:53575000-53747500 GCA_033060915.1 Euryodendron excelsum
TCTTTCATTTACAAAATTGTTGCTAAAATTCTAGCAAATTAATTGAAGAAGGTCATGTCTAAAGTTATCAGTGTATCTTAGACAACTTTTATAAAGGGGAGGCAACTTCTTAATGGGATTTTGATAGCTAATGAAGTTATACATGAATGGAAGAGAAAGACAAGGAGTGGGATAGTTCTTAAATTGGATTTTGAAAAGGCTTACGATACAGTAAATTAGTCATATCTGATGAATATGATGAAGAAAATGGGTTTCGGTAAAAAATGGTTAAAATGGATGAGGGACTGTGTCTTTTCAGGGCAACTATCTATTTTGGTTAATGGTTCAGCAACTGGAATTTGCTAGGCAAAGGGGTCTTTGACAGGGGGATTCTCTATCTCCATTTCTATTTAACATTGCAGCTGAGGGCCTGAATGTGCTACTTGAAAGAGCAATTGCTTTAAACATTATTAGGGGTATAAAAGTAGGCTATAATGACCCCGTGTTGTCTCACCTTCAATTTACAGACCATAAATTAATATTTTGCGAGACGGATGTGAAAGAATTAAGGATTTTGAAGAGATTATTGAGATGTTTTGAGTTACTTTCAGGATTGAAAATCAATTTTCAGAATAGTGCAGCTGCGAGGGTGGGGTTAAATGAGGCTTTTCTTGTGGATGTCACTTATATTTTCACATGTAAGGTTCACTTATATTTTCTAGGATCTAATCCAAGATCTGTGAAGTCTTGAAATTGTGTGATTGAGAAAATAAGAGGTAGGTTGGCTGGGTGGCAGAAGAAAGTTTTATCCATTGGAGGTAGGATGACTCTGTTATAATCAACATTGGTAAATATTTCTATTTATTATCTATCTATTTATAAGGCTCTAGTTGAAGTTTATAAGAAGATTGAAAAGATCTAGAGAAGGTTTTTATGGGGAAATGAAGAAGGGAAAAGGAAGTTACACTATGTTAAATGGAATGGAATTAAAAGGGGCAAGAACAAGGGAGGTTTGGGCATTGTATCTATATCTAAAATGAACAGATATAGAGGTGACTGATGGACATCTCTATATCTATATCTACAATGAACAAGGGAGGATTAATTGCCAAATGGTGGTGGACGTTCGCTAAAGAGAAAGAAGCTTTGTGGAGATTGGTTATTTATCACAAATATAGGTATGAGGATGGAGATTGGAAGCCGAGAGAGGTAGAAGTGAACAAAAACTCAAACATTTGGAAGAAAATACTAAAATTAGGATATATGCAGTCTGATTCTAAGGATCTGATATGGAATCATTTTGAGATCAATTTGGGAAATGGGCAAAGGTCTTTGTTTTGCAAGGATACTTGGATAGGTGACAAACCTCTAAGTATTATGTATTCTAAACTGTTCTCTCTTTCTGTGCAGAAATCAGTTAATATAGCAAAGGTGACTGATGGCAGTTCTTGGAACTTGGTGTTTCAGAGGCAACTATTCGCATGGGAAGTAGATGATTATGGTTAGTTGCTCAATATTCTTGAACTTGTTGTGCTGCAGGAACATAATGAGGATGATTTAATATGGGATTTGGGGGAGGATGGTGCTTTCTCTGATAAGTCATGGTGTGATTTTGAAGATAATTACAATTTTGGAGATTCAAAGGTTCTGTCTAAGCTTTGGAAGGTATGTGCCCCTTTGAAAACTTGAATTTTTGGGTGGTTAGCTTTTCTTGAAAAGATTAAAACAAAGATAGTGTTGTCTACAAGGAACTTTTTGCCTCATGGAACTCCTACAGATTGTGTTATGTGTCAGTTGGCTCAAGGGGATTCTAATCATTTGTTGTTATCATGTTCTTTTGCATGAAAAATATGGAGTTACATTATTAAGACATGGGGGTTGGTATAAGTATGTCTGGTAAGTTTGAAAGAGTATTTGTTGTGCTAGCAAAGTATGAGGTTCAAAAAGTTTGAAAGGTGGATTTGGAAGGCTTTGTTTATAGCTGTGATTTGGGAAATTTGGAAGAGTAGAATGAGGTATGCTTCAATCGGTCTTCTATGGTATGGTGGGAGGTGGTTGACAATGCAACTCTTCAATCAGCTTTATGGGTTAAGGTATATTCAAGCCGAAGGTTCCTTTTTCCATGGATGATATATGGAATTCTCTCCAATGTGTTAGACAATTAAGGAGATAATTGTTATCAGGAGAGGATAGTTTCTCTGTCAACTTTCTTTGTGCCTGTTGTTGGTTGGATACTTTACTTACTCGTGAAATCTCATTGGTTTTTAGTTTGTTATTGGTGTGGCTAAGATTGGTTGCTCATAGAGAGCCATGGTCTGGCCTATCCCAAGTTTGTGTTATTTATCCTTAATGAATTTTTCTTTAGCCACAAAAAAAAAAAAAAAAAGAAATGTATAAGAAACCTAATAGGAATCTCAGTAAAACTTTTGCAAAACATAAGTCAAACATTAAAAATTTATTAAAAACCTTTATTAATACATCGATACTTTAGTAAAATATAATGAAATGCTTAATTGAAGCTTATATAAAAAGAAAAAAAATAATAGGAAAATCATGTGTATTATTATGGGAATCACATATGAAACAAATAAGAAACATTAGTTCTATAAGGAAAATTTTGAATCATAAACCTATGAACATTGAGTTTCATAGACATTTACTTGCAATAACTTTGAAGACGTTTTTTTGTTTTTTTTTTTGCATCTAACAGAAATGAATGCCTATAAATGGAAAAATGATTCATTTTGCTATTAACTACTAACTACCAAAATAAAAAACTAATGATAGTACCTAATTTAAAATTTAAAATGAAGGGAATATACTCAACGCAACTATACTAACATAATATAGTAAATTGAATACTTCAAATTTATATAGTCATTGGTAATTAACCAACCAATTAAGTTAGTCGTATAATAATTTAAATGCTAATATGGTAAGTGATGAGTTAGATTAAACTTTACTAAAGACATTTCAATTGAATAAACCTATACTTCTCAATTTTTGAGTTATATAACTTAATACATTATTTAAATCTCCTTTCCAATTATATTTTTCTAGAACAGTTTTTAAAATTTACAAATAGTTTCCAGGAACGTCCTATTTGCCTTATTAAAATTCCTAAAATATTCTCCTATGGCAATATAAAAGGTTTTTTTAGAAGGCTTTTTTTTTATATATATTTTTGCTAGAATCTTTTAAAATGAATCCGTGAAAATTGAGTTTCCTATCAGCTTTCTCTTAGTTTATCTAGAGTTCCCTTCAACATTTGAAACATTTTCCAAAATTATCTACAAAGTTTTCTCAATTTTTTTAGAAGTGAATCATACTTGTTTTAGAAGTGCACTTTCTTTGGCAAATATAACTTCCTAGTGATCACGAGTCCAAGAAGGTAGATGAGCTTAACAGTAGTGGCTTTTATTGAGACTCAAAGTAAGTTTGATTGAGGTCTCGAGTTCTGCCCTTTTCATTTCTCCCATCTTCAAGGTTTGAACTGAACTCCCCATCTTCTCCCCGATAAGTAGTAGTAGTAGTACACACATAGTGTTGATATTCGTAGTGCTCCTCAAAATTACAATGTCGGGTGTAACTTGTCATCTAAAAAAAAAAAATCATCCCTAGTCCAATAAAAAATCCTTAAATAAAAAACAAGCTAGGTTTTTAGGTAGATTAAGATGCCACACATGCCATTAAATGTTAATGACCATGTTGCAAAATACCCATTTTTAACTTGACGTGTCTTTAGCAAATCAAGTCAAACAATTAGTATAACTATTATGCGACTTAAGTTGCAAATTCTCGAGTCACCATTGAGTCAACATTTTTGAAGACAAGCATCAGTGAATCGTTCTTTCATACAAGAATTCTCGAGAGATTGTAATTACTTCTATTTAAATTAATAAATTGAAATTTGTCACTCTATTTTTTTATCTTAATTTCATAAGCATGAAATCTGTTTGTACAAATTTCTGGCACACTCGTAGAACAATTTTAGCCTCTCATCTATTTTCGTTGCAATTGAAATTTCAGATTCCCACATCTCCCAGTACAATTTGGGGTTGGAGTAAAGTGTTGTTGCTTCTGTGTCATCAAAGAGCTAACACATTCTCTCAAATATACTGGGAGCAAGTATCAAGTATTGACGCACCTAACCGTCTCTAAAGAGTTACCTCAAAGCAAAAGTTCAACGTCATCAAAGTCCTTTTGAGCTTCGAAACTTATAGAAGGAATTCAACTCCACGTGGAATTGGGATGAACCAAAAAAAACAAAAAGTCAAATATCAAACGGACATGTACTCCTCATACTATCCCGAGCACCTTATCAAGTATTTGACACCGACATCATTTGGTCTATTCCTCACCATTCACCATGTTTTTAGAGGAGAAAGTAATTCCTCCGTGAACTTTTAAATATTTGTTAAGATCTTTGATATATTTTTATTACTTTAAAGCTTTCCTTTTCAATTTTATTATGCAATTTTCATTATAAATTTCTTTATTTTATCCAATCCCAATATTTTAATTGACAATACAATTTCACTAGTATAACCTATTAATTTTCCCAAATTTTCTTCAAAAAATTTTCTACTGAATTTCTTACTTTGTCAAAAATTATTTCTCATTTTCCATTTTTGAAGATATTATCATTTTCAATATCGTTCCTCTTCTGAGCAACTATGGTTTATAGGACACAATTGTATTCATGTGCTTTGAAAATTGAAAATTCTAATTTACTTTTCATATAAATATTTTGGAAACGTTATCATCTAAATATATTCATAAAATATTGTAATAGAATCAATAGGGAAAATATAGGAGATGTTGATTTTGTCCAGTTTCTTTGCAAATTTCATAACAAACTTATATAATTAATCATTTCTTGCTTTCTATTTTTATCAGATAATTCAAAAATAATGTTTCTTATATGTGTTTCCACAGTTATTTTAGTTCTACTCTTTTCTTTGGAAAATAGATATAAATATTTAATCACATATGAGGCAATTTAAAAATTGGCCCAATTCATTTGTTTTTTTGGAACAACCCTTGCAAACAATGTGCCTTCTCTTATTTTTAAGTGACTTAAATAACACTTAATGTTTTTAAAATTCATTCAAATTTGATCACCTACCCTCTCAACCACCAAAAAAAAAAAAAAGTAATAATACATTTGCATCTATGCGTCCATATTATCCTCAAGGAAATTAGCTTTGGAATTAGCAATCTCATATTTTCTCCATAATGGGCTTATTTTACACTTTCTGTCTTGTAAACGAATCTCAAACTGGCATTTTAGAATAAATTAAAACTTAAAAACCCTAATCCCAAAGTTTGTTAATCCGAGCCGAAAGTATACTACTAAACACGTAGCAATGGCAATAATTTCCTAAGCCATATATAGATGTGATTGTAGATAACAAACTCATAAATTAATTAATGGCTATAAAAATCTAAACTCTAAATCCAGAAGTTGTTTATTATTAAAATGTTCTTCATAATTTAATATATTTTAGCATGAAAACAGGACATGAAATATTACGTTATAAATCACTAGAGGGTCGACTGAGGGTTTAATGCTATGCAATTGTAGCTACAAGGCACGACTCTCTTTTCAAAGGAAAATGCTATACTTTTAGAAAACTTATACAAAAAGAATTCCATAATATAGCAATGGCGTTATTGTAATTAAAGGTCATTATGGGTGTTTTGTTTTAGGAGTAATTATAGTTTACCTCTTATAGTTTGAGCAAAAATCAGATAGTCCCCCTGTGGATCAAAGTGAACACATAACTTCTTATAGTGTAGATTTATCTACAAAATAAATGAAACTATAACAGATTGGGTGAAATAACAAAGATATCCTTGAGAAAAATAACCCTTTATTTTGATATAAAATGATAAAATTATCTTTTTAATATTTCATTTGGAAGAGATAGAATAATGAAAATACTCTCGTAACAAAATTATCATCAATTCTAACAGTTTTGTTCTTTTTACAGTTAAACTCAAACACAAAAGTATTATGTGTTCATTTTTAACCTACATGCGGTTTTTTTATTAAACTACAAGGGGATAAAATATAATTACCCATTTGTTTAAAAGTGAATGGATTTCATCCAATCACATTATTTTGGTTCGAGAATGTAAGCTTGGATAAGAGTCATTCACTTTTCTCTATTAATTGGATGAGAGCCACGGGGTAATTACCTTTTTTGCCATTTGTTTAAAAGTGAATGACTCTCATCCAATTACAAATTGTAATTATAAGGGAATAAAGTGTGATTATCCATTTGTTTTTACATTCTCGACCTAATTAATACTAGTCCAATGAAATAGTGTATAGCATTGTGTGACAGCGAAAAACACCTAGTTAGGTCTGTTTGGTAAACATTTTGTGTTTTTGATTTATATTTTTTTTGAAAAAAAAACAAAAAAACAGTATTTGTTATCTTTTTTTTTGTTTTTAGTTGTTTACAAAATTTAAAAAAATAAAATAAAAAATATTAAAATGAGTGTATTTTTTATTTTCAAGATATTGATATAATATTGTTGGCATAATGATAACCTATAAATGCCCATCATCAAATCATAAAAAATATATAATAAAAATACATACTAAAAAATAAAAACTGATAGCATTACCAAACAGATTAAGGTTACGCAAAACGACTCTAACAACAGTTCATATTTCATTAGACTAGTATTAATTGGTACCACCAGTACATATATGTTGCAGGTTGATCTAACCATCACTGTCTCTTTCTCTTTGGACCACTCTCAGCTCTTTCTGCAATGTGCGATTGACATATCCGAAGACTTCCTTATCAGAGGGAAAAAAAAAAAAAAAAATATTCACTAGGCTTTCCGGGTATAACTATGGGTTTCATTATTCAAATTATAATACACATGATTCAAAGTTTTGTAAGTGCTATTAACTTTTTAAGATTATTTCATAATTTTTATTTCAATAATTATTCAATTTGTGTAGAACGGAGATTACATAAATTTTAGAATTAATCACAGTACATGCAAGTTAATTTAAACACGGATCATCAAATATATATATATATATTATACAAGTAACCATCCTAGCTAGGAAGATTTATTCCACTCAACCTTCCTTTCTTTATTACTAATTACAATCGCTACTTAACAAATACAAGTATCGTTTCCTTGAGCAAATACTAACAATAAGATTGACCTCCTCCTCCTTCTCCTCCTCCTCTTCTTCTTTTTCTTCTTCTTCTTCTTCTTTGGAGGTCATGGATACCGGAGGTGGTGGGGGCCAAGCCGACAGTAAGTCAGTGGAGCCAGACGGTGGCAGCCACCACCCTGACCACCACAATAACAACAACAACCACCACCACCACCGCCACAAACCTCAGGTGTCCCGACAGGTTAACAGGATTGTGCTGTTATTTGGGGTGATTGTTGTTACCGGCTTTGCTCTTTATCGTTCGGCCTACCCGTTTCAGTTTTTGCCCGGCTATTCATACAGCCCGTTTAACGAGTCTGCGCTTGCAAACTACTCTTCTTCTTCTTCTTTGACGGTAAGTGACGACTCACTTTGTATATAATTACAGTTTGCAGTCAATGAATGTAAGAGCATGAACACATATAACATTAACTGCATGGAAAAAAGAAGGAAAAAAAAAAGGAAAGAGCTTCTCTACTTTTAGTAAGAATTCAGGCTTACCTAGATATCATAGAGTCTGTATAGTACAATTTTTTTTAACTTATTTTATTTTATTTTTTTGACTTATAAGTAAAAAAGTTAATTTTTTTTTACTTTTTTTTTTTATAAGTTAAAGATAAACAAAAAAATAAAAATAAAAAGCAAAAAGTTAAAAAAAGTTAGTTTTTTTTCTTAGAAACTAAAAAAAGTTAGGCTGAAAAGTCTTACTAAAAGAGATGAGGGTATCATGTCAATCACATCGCTCTTTTTTGTAATTGCGTAGTATAAGAAGAAAATTTTAAAACTTTAGAAATCAATTGAAACATAACTTCTGATTTTAATGTCTGGATACACGGGGGAGTGAGAGAGGGCAGTAGGAGACTACCCATTTTTGTTGAGGGGTCAAGCTAGAAAAAATAGTTGAGAGTAAATTTTTTAAATTTTAAGGAGCGATACACTACTTTTATCCTAAATAATAAAATTGTTTATAAAAGTTAAAAGAAATTTAAAAATTTTGAGAGCCATGATCCCTCTCATGCCGCTTTGTCCGCCGTTGAGGGAGGGGGAGAGGAAGGAGAGGGGAGGGTAAACATCTCTGTTCCTATTTGGATCTCTTGTTTCATTAAACGATAATTACAAGGGGAGAAAGCACCTCTTGTTTAATTAGATATTATAATAATTATGAAGGGAAATGAAGTGCACATGAAGCCAAATAGGAGATTAAAATTATGAACGTTGAGTATTTTGATTTGAAATAAAAATATCACAAATAATCACATCGTGTTGTATGAAAATTTTATACCAAAATTCTATTTATATAGCATTACTCTAAAAAAATTCTTATCTTCTCACAAATTGTGGAGTACACTGGGTATTAAAATATTTTTAGTAATAAGCTTTTTATTTTTCTTTCTTTTCCTCCCAATTTTGAAGGGAAAGAAAATTACTCAAATTGTGGGCTCTCCTCTCGTAACTCCTCCATATACATTCTCTTCCATTCTTAAAACAATCGAAACAGGGTAAATATTTATCCATTTCTTTCTATATCCTTCACATCCTTAATCAAAAATTTTTTAATTATATTTGTGACATGACAACAACTATAAACTCATTGGAACTCAAAGTTGACCCTATAACTAATTTATTTTGTTTTTTCTTTTTCCTTTTTTTTCCTTATTAAACATGACATTGGAATCACCAAACCCCATTAGTTATACTAAATCATATATATGATTGCGACTGGTAAGATACAGCCCCCCGTAGTTGAATCAAAATACCCAAATTTCAAGAGCAATAAAAAAAATTTTGTATACGAAACCTGAACGCGAAAATATTTGAAAGTTGTGCATGAAAAACCATCATCATCAGTAAAAGAAAAGGGGAAAGTGAAAAAAAAAAAAAAACCCCTAAAAAGAATTAGGAAAGGGTAAAATCGATTTGCTAATGGCCAGTCAGAGTTGGCTTCTTCCCCAGCCAGGGAATGGGATATTCATTGGTCTGCATCCTCTAAAGATTCCAATTCTTCTTGCTCTCTCACATAACTCCTTGTACACACCTTCACCCCACTTGCAAAAAACAACATATCAATCACTTTACAGATTTCTAATTATATTGAGGAAATGTATGTGATATTCGGACTCATCCAATTCCCCCAAACATTTAAAACAGAAAGAATAGGACAAAATCCTCCCAAACTTTGGTATTATCGCATATCTTGATGGATCCTTAATTGTTTATGTTTGTTCTATCTTGGGGCTATAGCATATTTTGATGAATCCTTAGTTGTTTTTATGTTATGTTTGTCCTATCTTGGGGCTGAAACCTCACCAATATTAATTTGTGCTTAAATATTACTACCACATACACCAACGTAGCTAAAGTATGCCCAGAGGGGCAGTTGTCCCTTTAAAATTTTAAAAAATATATTTTGATGTTCATTTTTACAAATATGTTTCAATTTGCCTCTTAAATTTTTTAAAATTATATTTTTAACTACAATTTTAGAAATATTTTTAAGTTGTTCCTCTAAAAATTTATAAATTCTCCATTTAAGTAATTATTTTGGTTTAAAGATCTATTTATATATTATTTATACAGAAACTTGTATAAATTATACATAGTAATGATTGCCCACTCTTGATGAATTTTTTTGGCTCCACCACTGCCACCGTCTCCTCATAATCTTTTACAATAGTAGCGTCAGCTTGTCACCTTGGCTATAGCTAGCTTTAAGGTTGCGGCCATTGACACCAAGGTTAAGTTCATCACCCTACATGCCCAGTATAGCCATCACTATTACTTCTTCTTGAAATATATATGACTGGCAACAAGATTTTGTACTTAAGCAAGCATGTTGCCAAGATTCTATACTAAATAAGCAATCATATTACCCTCATGCATTTCACACATCAACAAAATCAGGTTAGAGTCGAGTATTCTAGACGTTAAAGTCTGCAAGGAGGAGGCTATCCCCTTGAGAGGAGTGTTGTTGGTACAATCACAATGAATTTGTTATTTTATATATGTTAATAATATATAATATTAGATTGGAAATTAACTAATAATAGTTAATTATTACCTATTATGGAAAAGGTAACTTAACAAAATAAATGTCAATAACCATAAATTAATAACACTATATTAAAATTGTGAATAATTTGAACAATTATTTTGTAACAGTAATTTTAGTACACCAGGCATCTTATGTTATTCCATGCATTTTTTAGGAGAAGGAAGCAGTGGAGTTGCAGACAACTTTGGGAAAAGCGGCCATGGCGGACAAAACTGTAATAATAACAATACTAAACGGAGCGTGGGCAGCCCCAAATTCAACATTTGATCTCTTCCTGGAGAGCTTCCGAATAGGGGATGGAACCAGTAAACTCTTGAATCATTTGATGGTTATAGCCATGGACCAGAAGGCATATAATCGTTGCTTAGCTCTACACCCTCATTGTTATGTTCTTAGCACCAACGGTGTGGACTTCTCCGGCGAGGCATATTATATGAGCACTAACTACTTCGATATGATGTGGAGAAGAATTGACTTTCTACACTCTGTTCTTAAGATGGGATACAACTTTATTTTCACGGTACGCTCTCTCTCTCTCTCTCTCTCTCTCTCTCTCTCTCCTGCCTGAAAAGTGGAAGCAGGACCAAGGTGAATATAAAACATGGTCTAATTTGGTTGTTCATAAGTATAATTAAATTAGGTGAATGCAGCATTTTAGTTAATAAAAAATTTACTAGCCGTTTGTAAAAAATTTCTTTGCTCAACTAAGAAATCTCTCGACAGAACGATCACAAGACTAGACGATGGTTAGAAATGAACCCGAGTCTCATCCAACTTATCGAAAGGTAGATTGGAACACTTTCCCATCTAAATTAAATGAGGACACATGCAAAGTCTTGCATTCTTAAGTTTGATTTATCTTGTGTACTACATGGTTCCTTTTTTCTTTTTTCTTTTTTTTGTAGAGAGAGAGATATAGAGTAACTGTTAAGTTGTTTATCGGATATTTGGGGAGTTTGAAGTCTTTAACACCCTCCATAATTTTGGACTGATTTTGGTGTTCACAGATGCTGCTGAGCCCATTTTATTGTCTAATAAAGCATTATCCCAATAATAGCATGATTCCTTTCTCTTTTCAAACAAAGCAAATATATATATATATATATATACACACACTATCAACTTGCACTAAAATAGTTGGCTTATATATATATGATCGACTTGTTGCCTTTTGCTCAAGAGTCAGGATGATGCTCGTGAATATAAAACTAGTGTATTGATGAAAGACTTGTAGAGAATCCATTAACAACGATTACTGTATTAGATTTAGTCTGTTTTAGTACTTCCAAAGATTTATATTCTATTATGGTAACTGGTTATTTTGAACTCATGATACACTTGATTTTATAGAACTTTATGGCAAATTAATCTGCAAGAAAAGTTATAAATTGTCAATTTGGTTTAATTATTTCATCACCTTTTCCCTAGCTGCTTGTCCATATATGGTTTCCAACTTGATAAGAAGAGTTAAAACTTGAAAGTATGCGGAGTTATATAAATAACAAAATTTATTATTTACATTATAAATTTCCTGCTCTGTTTTACTCTATTGTACTGTTTGAAGGATTGACTTAGCTTTTAAGTACTCCAATTAGTAACAATATAGGCCATAGACAAGTCATTATAAGTTTGTCAACTACTAAAAGGATTTCTTATAGAAGGTTTATGACATCCACGAACGAAATGCAATATTATATAACCTATGATAGAAAAAAGTAACTAAAATAGTTGTCTCTCTCTCTCTCTCTCTCATAATTTTAATAGATGAGCTTAAAATTTCATATCATTCTATAAGAATGTGATTTTTCATTAGCAAAGAGTGGTTGTCGATAATTAATTGTTTTCTTTTGCCAATCCATATAACTCTTGCATTCTAGTTATGATTGTAGAAACTATTTCTATATCTTATAAATTGTTTATGTAAACTAAACTATCCTTTCATTTTTCTGCTCTTCCTCCAGGATGCTGATATAATGTGGTTTCGCGATCCATTTCCACGTTTTTATTTGGATGCTGATTTCCAAATTGCATGTGATTCTTTCAACGGCAAACCTTCAAGTTTAGAAAATAAACCGAATGCAGGTTTTAAATATGTAAAATCAAATAAGCGTGCAATCAAATTCTACGAGTTTTGGTACACCTCAAAAGACGTTTATCCAGGCTTAAACGAACAAGACGTGCTTAATAAGATAAAATTCGATCCATTCTTCAGGAAGATTGGATTAAAAATGAAGTTTTTGGATACGGCTTACTTTGGCGGGTTTTGTCAACCAAGCAAGGATCTCAATCAAGTCTGTACAATGCACGCGAATTGCTGTTATGGTTTAGGTAACAAAGTTCATGATCTCAAGCTTATGCTCCAGGATTGGAGAAATTTTTTGTCATTACCAACTGATTTAAGGGCATCCAAGCCAACATCTTGGACGGTTCCGCAATATTGCAGGTATACATTAAGGGGCTAGACTAAATTAAATATTGTCTCTTTGGTATTTTTTATTTACAAGAAAATGACTACATAGAAGCTTTTGCGAACACTAATATTTTCAGTAATTGTTGCTTCTTTTATCCAGCCATAAATAAACCTTAGAAGAATGTACGTATTTTCAACAGGGAAGTGATCAAGCGAATAAAGGTAAAATCTTCGTTAATTAATTAGTTCCTTATGTCTAATGTTTCTAATTGAGTATCTTCTTTTCAAGAATTTTTGTGAGTGGGAATTCAAAACTACACTTGTAATGAATCATATTTATTTATTGTGATACACTGCAAACAAATTTCCAATATTTGAATAAACCTCATTTCTGTACAACTTCCTACCAATTATGAGTATGCACATTCTTTATATTAGTGAATTGGGTCTAACTTGAATGAGTTTGGAATCAAGTTTGTGCTAACCTCAACTAACCTAAACTTGATTTCCAATTACAATAATGAATAATATGATTAATAATCATGTCTATACCAACCAAGATACAACTAGACATTATTATTGTTATATTTCCATTTTTAGGTTATAAACATGTATGCACGGATGATTTCCTGTAATATTTAGCTCTGTATTGTAATAAAATAAAGGTCTTGGTTTGGGTCTGGATTTGAAAGATATGCGTTAGAATCTAAATGCATGTACATAGATTTGAGTTGAAACTTGAATTCCATGAACCTAAAGAATACGAACTGTGTTAATTTGGTAAAGTAACTGCCCAAAAACTTAAAAAAAAAAAAAGAAAAAAGAAAAAATAAAGAAAGAACATCTTTCACCTTTATGAAAGTATGTTAGGTTTGTCAAATTAATCTATCCTTTAAGTATTCTAGTGGTTTGCATAATAACCCATGTAAGAGCAAAGTATATAATATAACTACACGAAACCAATTGTAGATGTGTAGGCTAAGTTCTGCTTACTGGTTGATAAAAACTTAATTTTCTACACTATATAACAATTATACACCATATATATGTAGTCAAAAGATTGAATTACATTTATTTATTTTTTGTAAAGTTCATAAACTACTCTTCAAATATAAAAGTTTGGTTCATAAAAACAAATTTTCTAATGTAAAAATTATGTATCTTAAATATGTAGTGAAAAGATTGCATTTGATTTTTATTCTTTTGTTAATTTCATAAGCTACTGTTGAGATATAAAAGTTTGGTTAACATTAGATTTTGTTGTATGTTACAGGATTCAAATATCCAATTACAAGAAGCTGTGATCATAAAGCAAGCAATTTTCAGCTCACATGACATACGCATATTTTCCCATTTATAAAATAAAGAAGGTCCTTCTAAGAGGTTAAGAGTACTGAACAGGGGGATGAACATTCCATACATGATTCTTTTACTTTGTTGTAAACTGACAGCACCCCACCGACGTTTTTTGGAATTTTTTTTTACTATAGTCCCTTGTTTTAATATGTTTTCCAGTTTCTTAATGTTTACTTATTAATGGTTTTTTTTTAATGAAAAATGATGTTGAATGTGTAATTAGAGGTTGTGCTGAACAATACTCTCTCTCTCTCTCTCTCTCTCTCTCTCTCTCTCTCTCTCTCTCTCTCTCTCTCTGTAGGAGTTGTTGTGTCACGTCCCGTAACGCGGTATATATGAATTTAGGCTACATAACCGATAAGTAGTAAGGCTACCCAAGACCGTATTACATAAACCAGTTGAACATTTGTGCATAATCATTTAAGATGATACATAATTATAGAAGTAGAATTTTTATAATTTAAAACATTACTTGTGTCATATATGGCAGAGCTGTGCCTAATCCAAAATATAAACATACATATGGACCTATTTGAGGCCGCCACGATTATATCATTTATAATATTACAAACATTAGGGTCCAACCCAAAAACATATAACATAACATAGGCCCGTGGGCCGTAACTCAAAATCCACATATGATCTCCTCCTAGGGCCTCCCAGATTGGTTACCTAAAAACATTTGAGAAAATATAAGCTAATACGTAGTGAATAACATGATGCACGAGTATGAAAATACCATGAACTAGCTTTTATATCTAATGTATAAAACAATAGATAACATTTATGCATATAGAGCATAAACTTAAAAACGTGAAAGCGTAGGCTTGAAATCACAGATAGCATAAGCATCATATTGAAATACTCTATCACTTCAATACATAATATCATAAAAGAGAGATGCGACATATATAGCTCGTCATAAGCATTTGAACATATCTTTATTCTTTGTTCTAAAATATAAGCATACTACAACTTGATATATGAGCTAGACTCCATAGTAACCCTCTTAGGTCATGCAAATGCTCTTTAGGCTAAGGGATGTCTCCCAATATGTCGATAGTTTATTTCACACCCCCTACCATAGGATTATCGGGTGAGTTTAAGGTCTTGTCACGAAAAGACTTCAAGTTGACATCATATATTGAGAATCTTGCATCTCTTTCGTGTAAATATTCTACTCCATGGGTTTTGATTCATAACATAAGCACAGCTTTTATGCATTTCGAGGTATGACATTTATATTTGAATATAAACATTGATGCATTGAAAACATATAAAAAAATATTGCATGATACGATATTGAACTTAAAACATTTGAAAAAGTAATAGGGTTTTACTCATGGCATAGCGTTACTTACCTTTATCCTTGAAGATTGGGGCTAACAAGGATGCTCCCACATGTAGAACACATAAAATGATCAACCACATTGACTCCATGCTGTAACTCAAAGAAAAGAGAAGTAAACTCGTAGAGGAGAGTGTCGCGTCTCGATTTTTCGCACTCGAGAAAAATACACACAAGTAAAAAAAATATAGTACTTTCTTGTTAGAACTCATCCTCCTAAAAAAATGAGTGTGACTAGGTTTGAATTTGAAATTGATTTTGAATAAGGGCTTTTTAGAAAAAGTTTGGAGTCGCTACTTAACTTGATTAAAGTAAGTTAGGTCACCTAAAACTAAGCACAATCTGAAGACTACACTTAGGGGTTTTAAAAAGGTTTTGACAACTTACTCAAGAGAGGGTTTTTAAGAAAATAGATTATTTGGCAACCTTTGGAAATATTTAAACCCTTTTTGAAAATAACTCCATTTGGTCTTTGAAAATAGTGATTCTAGGTTCGGAGGTTGGTTACATATAAGGAAAACGTACTAAACTATCACCCTAGTCCGCCCTTACAGTACCTACATGTCTATTCACCCTAAGTTCACTCATTCAAGATCTTTGATTAATAAATGTCCAATATTATCTACTTTAAAAAAGAACTTTTAAAGAGAAACTTGACATGATGTATGATATACAAGTGCAAAAATTTGATTTGATTTTGAAAGTAGATTTGAAAAGAACTTGATTTGATTTTGGAAATAGATTTGAAAGAAATTTGATTTGATTTTGAAATGGATTTAAAAAGATAGATTTCATTTTTGAAAGAAGGTTTTAGAAATTAGAATTGGAGATATGAAAATAGATTTTGGAATTAGAAACTTGAAAAATGTTGCGAAATTGGAAGCTTGAAAAAAAGTTATAACCGCACCCATGAAGGTTGCCTACGTATCCTTTTTTGAGAATCAGGTCAGTCAAAGTTCGGACAAGAGTCCGATTAAAAATAAACACTCTGAAATTTTGAGAAGATTTGATTCAAAAAGAGTTTGATTTGAACATAAAATAGAAGATTTGGAAATCGAAATTTGATTTGAAATTGATTTTGATTTGAAATTGAACTTAAGAATTTTGAAATTGATTTTGATTTGAAAATATTGAACTTTGAAGAAGACTTGGACTTGATTTGAAAAGATAGAGTTGAGTTTTGAAAATATTTTAACTTGGATTGAAGTTTGAAAACCATCCTAATTTTAGAAAAGAGTTGAAGAAAGGAGTTAAAGCTTTCTAACTTTAAGGTTAGGGTTAAATTAGAGTTTAGGCATCCTAGGGTGTAGGTAATCTAAGGTTGGAACATGAACTTGAAATATGAAAGTTTGATCTAGATTTGAAAAGTTTGATTTGATTTTAAAAAACTTAGAATCAGAAAAGATGAGGTTTAAGAAAGGTTTGAAAGAATTTGATTTGATTTTAGGAACACTTGACTTGAAATGATTTTCAAAGACTTGATTTGATTACTTGATTTGAATGAATTTAGAAAGTTAAAATTTAGGAAAGAGTAGATTTTAGAAAGCTTAAAATTAAGAAAGTTTCAAAATAGAAAAATTCCATTTTAGAAAAGTGCCAAATTAGGAAAGTGTCGATTTCAAGAAAGTTTCATTTTAGGAAAGTTTTGAATTTAGAAAGTTTGAAAATTTAGAAAGGTTGAAATATATAAAGATTAGAATTAAGAAATGTTTGAATTAAGAAATATTTGATTACTATTGCCTAAAGTAGAAGATTTGATTTTATTTCCAAAAAGAGATAATTTGATTTTATTTTTAAAAAGGGATGATTTGATTTGGTTTCTAAAATTGAAGGATTTAATCTAGTTACCTAAGTTGAAAGAATTGATTTGGTTTCCTAATTTGAAAGATTGGATTTGACATAAAATTGAAAAGATTGAATTTTGAAAATCTAGGATTTGGAAACCTATGATTTTGATGTAGAAAAAGAGATTTTAGAAATTTAGAATTTGATGTAAAAGATAATTTTTGAAAACTTTGATTTGAAGCAAAAGAGGAAATCATATATTTAGGAAAGAGAACTAGGGTTTCCTAACCATAAAATCTAGGGCTTGGCTTAAACTCCAAGAAAAAGAGTTTTTGGAAAGTAGACTTTTTGAAGAGAGTTTCTAGGAAAGAAATTTGAACAGAGATTTTAGAAAGTAAATTTTTGAAGAGAACTTTTGGAAAGGAGTTTGAAAAGGGTTTTTAGAAAATAGATTTTTTAAGGGAGCTTTTAGGAAAGGAGTTTGGAAAGAGCTTTTTGAAAAATAGATTTTTAAAGAGAAGGTTTAAGAAAGAGTTTTGAAAAAGTGAATTTTTAAAGAGAGCTTTTATAAAATATTTTGAAAAGCAATTTTGGAAGAAGTTTGAATATGGATTTTTGAAATCTTTTGAATACCTCACTTTCCTAAAACGATTCTAACCATGAAGAGATTAGAACCATTCTAAGTTGTTGGCTTTGAAAACAATATAGATTTGAAATATGAATCAATATAATCCCATTGAATATCACACTTTTCTAAAACAACCATTACCATAGAATGACGAGAATCATCTTAAGATAGTGATTTTGATAAAAAACAAGTTAGGGTTTACACCTAAAATATGAACATTAATGGTCACAATGAATATAACACTTTTCTAAAACAACTCTAACTATGAATTGGCTAAAATCACTCGAGGAATGTGATTTGGAAAACAAGATTTTGAATGCGGGTTTGAAAGATGATTTTTATACAAGTTTTGAAACCCACTTTGAAAACAAGTTTTGAGTAGATGAATGAATATGAAATGCATAATACAAGTAGGGTCGTGAACATACAAGGTTTAGGCTTCACCACATAATCAAGGGAGTCGAATTCACATAGTCTAAGGTTGAATTAGAAGAAAACCTCCAACACGGTAACTTTTAACTATCCTTCCTACACATGAATCGGGGATTCTCTTGTTTCAAGCATGTAAAAAAGGGAGGGAAGAAGATAGGGGATTAAAATAGAAGAAAACCCAAGTAGGTTAGGAGGAAGAAGAGAGAGGGGGGGTAGTACGTAAACATAAAAAGAAAGCCTACCTTGTTTTCTTGCTTTATTTGCTTTACTTTGCTTGATCCTCAAGAGCTTCCAAGTTGGAGCACCTTGAGTTTTTAATGGAGGTTTCGGAGGCTTGTGTTTAAGTGTATGAAGTGTGTATAAGTGTTAGGGTTAAGTGTATGGAGGCTAGGGTTTTAGAGAGACTTCGAGCTCTGTAATTCGAAAAGTAGAGTTCTTGGACTGAGTTTGTCGACCCTTTTCACGCAGAGGAAGACTCTGTATTTATAAATAGAAGATTGACCTAACACCTGTTGCAGTGGCGCCAGCCACTTAGGAAACTTTTAAGGTCAGCAAGCAATGTATCTTTCAACCCTTGATACGTAAGGCAAAAGATTTGGGCTTCTGTATTAGTGACTACCATGCAATTTTGGCTTGGCTTCACTAGGAGTGAATCTGAAAGGTCTGAGAATGTTATGGAATGCCGCGAATGGTCTAGAAGACCGAAAATGGGTAGAAACCCTTGAAATAGTGTCCGGGAGGTAACGGACTTGAAAAGCACTGTCGGGATGGTTGACCAAGCTATTAGGAGAAAACGGTCAACTAGATCGGAAAACCATTAGAATGAAATCAAAATGACTAACGAGAGGACTTAAAGGTTGAAGACACTATCTAGAGTGTTTCGAGGGATTGCCGGTTTGATACTTAGAGCCGATGTGGTTGGAGAAAATGACCAGCCTACTAAGGGCAAAACGGTTATTTTGCACCGGATTTGCCAAAATAGACTCAGAATAATCCGAAAAGGTGTTGGAAGGTCGAGAATACTATTAGAAGCACTCTCGAGAGGTTACCGGTTTGATACCCAGAGTCAGTATGGTTCCCGGAAGCGCTCGGATGCCTAGGGGTAAAATAGTCATTTTGATCGAATGGTTTCGGAATTGGTCCGGAACCAACTGGAAGGCACTTGAATTTGCCAAATCGTCTTTGGGATGATCTTGGAAGGGTGGACTTACCACTTTGAGGACTTAGGTATTTTCTCGAGAAGCGTGCTGAAAAAGCCCCACTTTGAGGACTTACCACTTTTGAGTGTTTCCGCCACTCTGACGGTCTGTGACGAGTTGGTTTCCAAAGGTACCTCGTCATTTGGTAAATGTGTCACGGCCAAGAGGCGAGTTCGGTCCTGTGATATAGGGGTTTGTTGGTAATTCCCAATGTCAACATGTTTGCGAGTGTTTCTGCGACTTTGACGGTTGCAATATTTGCAAGTGTTTCCGCCACTTTGACGGTTCACATTCATTCCAGAGACTATCTGATCTCGGGAAGTTGCTATGCGGACTTATCGTCTGAGGAATCAACTTTCTCGAAAGATATGTCGGATAACGAACATTCTTCATTGGCAAGCTAGCAAGCACCAAAGGTGGACCGTTCTACCATCTCGGGGACTTGGGTTCCGTCCCGGTCGACGGGTTTGAAGGAACTTACCATTCTGAAGAGTTTTCTCTAAAAACATACCAAACTGAATGGTCTTACCACCTAATGGATCAACTTTCTCGAAAGACCTGCTGGATTTGATCTGGATTGGAATTGGACTTGAAATTGGATTTGAGATTGAAATGGAGATTTACCGTCTCTAAGAAAAAGTGTCAACTGGAATAGGATCGAGCGATGCCACAAAGGCATTTTGGTCATTTTGCCTCTGTTGGGCCTAACAACTCCACGAAACGATTGATTGATTGAATTGAGTCTAGAAAGTTGGATTTGTCTTGAATGTGTCTATTTCAATTTAAATGTGAGTCCGGTCGGACCAGAGATTGCCGACCAGGTAAAAATGGGGTGTTTACAGAGGGGTGTTGAAGTGTTAAAATCAAAGGATAAAAGGGTTGAAACAATTAGTGAGAAGTGTAGACACTGTTGACAAAAGGGGTTAACTCATGGAGTTAAGGGGTAAACTATTTTCTGAGAAAAATGAAACTTTGAACTTTCTGGATAAAAGGGTCAACTCTTGAGCTAAAACAGTAAACTCTGAGCAATCTGGACGGATGCGTCGACCTCTAAGGAAAAGAGGTCGACCCTTGAGTTGAAACAGTGAAACTGTGAGCAATATGGACGGATGTGTCGACCCTTGAGGCAAAGGGGTTGACCCTTGTGTAGAAAGAAATCATTATGAACTCTCTGGACGGATGTATCGACCTCTGAGGCAAAGGGGTCGACTCCTTTTTCTGGAAAAATGAAAACCTAAATTTTAAACTCGAAAATCTCCAAATCTCACTCAAACCAAAACTAAACTTCATCAAACATTTCCCAAACTCCTTAAATGCTTCTATGGTACAAAGATTAACCCAAGAAGGCCACAATAACTCAAAATGCAGCAAAATAAACAAGCCAATAGAAGAGATCTAGGATTTGAAATCTCAAATCCAACATGTACAAATTTGGAGGTTTTCAACCCCAACTCCCAATCCATCTACATACGCTTACAAGCCCTCAAAACCTAACCAAATTGGACTCAAAAGAGTCTCCAAACACAACAACACATATGTATTTATACGTACAAGAGGTTAGTGTTCATACTTTTCTTTTAAGTTTTCTCAAGCTTCAACAATGGCTTCTTCTAGCTTGGATAGAGCTCCTCCAACCTTCTTCCTCCTCTTCTCCCTCTCTTCAATTACTCTTCTTCTCTCCTTCCTTCTTCTTCTTCTTCTTCTTCTCGGTAGGTAAGTGTGTGTGTGTGTGTGCGCGCGCGCGTGAGTGTAGGTGTGGGTAATTGGAAGACCTCTACAGGAATTAATCCCATGTGTGTCACACATAAAGCATATTTTACAACATGGGCCTTAATTGGTCAATATTGACTCCAAAATAAAATAAGATAATACAATAATTAATAAATTCATATTTAATCAAATAATAGAGGTTTAGGACATTACATGCTGCCTTAATGAAGGTTCAGGATATTCATCTTTAATCAAATAATAGATGTTCAAGATATTACATGCTACCTTAATGAAGGTTAAAGGACATTGGATAAAATTTGATGTTCTTTCAAGGCTACTCAATTCCATCCCTTTCTCTGTTTTAGGAGAGATCTCACAGCTCTTGGGTATGGTTTGCATTTATATATTCTGTATGAGGACGATGACCCACTTACGCCTACTTATACTAAAAAAAAAAAAGCTATTTCCAAATAGGCCCTATGTCTCTCACTCACTTGCCCACAAAAAAAGAAAAGAAAAGAGGTAATAGCCAAGTATTGAAGCATTGTTTTAAGAGTTCCATTTTGTTCTTTATGAAGTAAAAAGAAGCCTATAATTCACAATCAAAAGTTATTTATGAAATAAGAAGTTTGATTTTGATTTTAGATAATGATGCATTTGTTGGGTTAACTTGTGGATGCATGTAACGACCCGGATTTTTCAGACCATTAAACAAGATGTCCTCAAAGATAACCCCAATTAACATTGTGTGTTCAAAGGTCCAATTCCACTTAATACCAAACTTATATTCTATAAATAACAATATTACTTCAACTAACTCCAAAATATGTCCTCATCTTTGTTTAACTTTCCAACATATAACTTTCAAATAATAAACCACTGTTCAAAGTACACATGATCTTTTCTTCGAACCAAATGAATGAGCTCAAAACTTGCACTTGGCATTCGTTTTGCCTCAACCTAAAAAATAAAATTAAACCAGGAAGTATGCAATACGATAGAAATACAAATGCTCAATAAAGGACAATTAAAGTGAAGCTCGACAATTAGTCAAATTGGTTCAATTGATCAAGTAATCAGATTAATAAAATAGTAGTAAATCATTTCAAGTAATACGTATATCAATCATACCAATGTTTTAGTTATTCCAAGTCATTTCAATATTTCATTACAGCCTAAATACCTAGCCCTACTCAGTATCATGCAAAACGCCACTCATGCTACGTAACAATGCCAAATTTCATAACTAATACCCTGAAGGGTCACTATTCCATAACCAATACCCCGTAAAGTCACCAATCCACAACCATTTCCAATGATAGACTAATGAATATTTATTATGTTGAGAATATAGTCCTAAAACAGTTTCCTCAAACTCTAATAGTTTATAGGACATTAACACCAAAATCTCCTAAGTCCTCTAAATTGCCAATTCTGATCCAAGCCTGATAAACTAAACATAATTTTATGAGCTTATATCAAAAAATTTCAAAACTTATGGGATATAAAAATAGACATTTCAGGGAGTATCCATACCAAATTTCATATCTATTGAGTTGGTTTAACTGTTTCTTTTGTATTTTACAAAACAGAGCAGTGTTGCTGAAATGAAGATTTAACGGCAGATAGTTCAACTTTTAGAGGTTGTTAACATAGGCAAATAATGGTCAATTGATCTCAAATTTGGTGCACATTTTCATCAACACCTTTAGTAGATACAGTAAAAATTTCATAAGGTTTTGAATATTCTAACTATATCGAATGTGTTTTCAAAATAAGAGTTGCAATATAGGGCATCAGAATTCAACAATGACAATCCAATTTTAAAAACTCACTATAATTCAAAATTTTAATATTTTTGGGTTATAAAAAAAACCCAAATAACCATTATAACTCTAATTTCAAGTTTTCAAAGATTCATCTGAAACTAATATTTTAGCTAGACTAATTCTTCACAAAACCACAACCCTACAAATTTCTTTATGTCAGATTTTCTTAGCTGACTTTAAACAAACTTACCTCTTTCATCTCAAATTGGAGAATGATCCATGACCTATGGTTAGAAGGACTCAAAAGTCTAGTTTTCAATATCAAAGTGAGAGGAGTGGAGCAAAGTGAGAGGAGCATGAGCACATCGAGAGGAGTAGAGTAGAGTAGAGCCCATGAGCCTATGATGGGTAATCTAGTTTTGTCCACTTGGGTCAGAATAACAGGTTAGGGGTTATGCGGTATGGTATGGGAATTTTAGAGATTTTGCCATTGTATCCTAAATTAGGGTTTCATTTAAATTCGTGTAACCCTAATTAGTTATAACACTTTTATTCAGAAGTAATAAGAGAGAACTCCACTGTCGCTGAGAAAGTAGGTAGTCACACTGACTGTTGAACCTTTTTAAATTTGTGTATTCTGTGCTTGTTTATTGCAAATTTGTGTTCTTAGAAAATAGTGCAGGGTTTGGTTCAAGTCTGCTACGCATAAAACAAAGAGAATTCTAGACTACGTGCATTCAAATGTTTGGTGGCCAGTCAGAGTAGCTTCAATAGGTGGATCAGTTTACTTCTTGACTTTTATTAATGACTACCCCAAAAAAATGTTGGGTTTACTTCATAAAGAACAAGTTAAAAACTTTTCAAAGTTCAAATTATGGAAAGCTGAAGTGGAGAACCAGACTAGAAGACAGATTAAGTGTCTCAGAACAGATAATGGTACTGAATACATAGAGACAACATTCTTGAAGTTCTGGGAGGAGCATGGTATTAAAAGACATTTCACAGTGAAGAAGGCATCATAACAAAACGAAGCGGTAGAAAAGATGAACAAGACTATTGCAGAAAGGGCGAGATGTCTAAGATTAAATGTTGGATTTTTTTAATAGTTTTGGGGTAGAAGCAGTTAACATGGCATGCCACATCATCAATAGATCACCAAGGGTAGTATTAGATGGAAAAGTAGCAGATAAAATATGCTTAGGTAAAGAAGTTGATTATTCTTTAATGAAAATATTTGGTTGTTTTGCTTATGTTCATTTTTTCAGTGATTAGAGGTTAAAGCTGAATCCAAAATCTAAGAAGTGTCTTTTTCTTAGGTACAAGAAAGGTGTAAAGGGATATAAGCTTTGGGATCCAGAAACTAAGAAGATGGTAATCAGTAGAGATGTAGTATTTGATGAGTCAACCATGTTAAAGACACTGTAGAAAGATCAGAAATCTAAGCTAGAAGGCACCGACAATGATGAGCAAGTGATTCAGATGGAGATGGATAGTTCGGATATGGAGAATATTCAACAACATTAGAGTATAGCTACTGATAGACCCAAACGCAATACTAAACCACTAGTTAGGTATGATTTTAAGATTATGGTTTCTTATGCATTGATTACTAGTTGTGGGGATTCATCTACTTTTCAGGATGCAGTTCAAAGCACAGAAAAGGGGTAGTTGGATGGAGGCCATGATGGAAGAGTTGGAGTCTTTGCATAAAAATAAAACCTAGGACTTGGTGGAACTTTTTAAGGAAGAGAAGGTAATTGGTTGCAAATGGGTATACAAAAAAAAAAAAAAAAATAAGCAATCTTTGAAAACGAAGGGATAAGATTCAAGGCTCGGTTAGTAGCAAAGGGATACTCACAGAGAAAAGGAGTTGATTATGATGAGGTTTTCTCCCCAATTGTTAGACACACATCCATCAGAGCAATTTTAATTTTGGTAGCAAATCATGACTTGGAATTAGAACAGTTTGATATGAAGACAACTTTCTTCCATGGCAACTTGGAGGATATTTACATGGTGTAACCTAAAGGCTTCAAGTAATCAGAAAGTGAACATCTTATTTGCATATTGAAAAAGTATCTCTACGGGTTAAAGCAGTCTCCATTGCAATGGTATAAGAGGTTCGATTCTTACATGATTCAGATTGGCTACACATGTTGTGAGTATGATTATTACGTTTATATTAAGAGTCTTAAGGATGGTTCACATATTTTTCTACTGCGTTATGTGGATGTTATGTTGATTGCTGCAAAGAGTATAGTTGAAGTTGACAGGCTGAAGTCTCTTTTGAGCAAGGAGTTTGACATGAAATATTTGAGTGCTGCTAAGAAGATACTTGGCATAGAGATTCACAGAGATTGGGGTGTTGGGAAGCTATGGGTATCTCAAAGGAGCTACATTAGCAAGGTGCTTGAAAAGTTTAACATGTTTGGCGCAAAACCAGTAAGCACACCATTGGCGAGTCACTTTAAGTTATCAGTTAATCAGTTTCCCAAGATAGAAGAAGAAATTGAAGACATGTCAAAAGTGCCTTATGCCAATGCAATGGGTTGTTTGATGTACATAATGGTATGTACTAGACCAGACTTAACACATACAGTAAGTGCAGTCAACAAGTACATAGCTAATCTAGGTAAAGAGTATTGAAAGGCAGTGAAGTGGATTTTCAGATACTTAAAAGGTACACCAACTATGCTATTATGTTTGCAAGGCAACAAGAATAAATTTCAGTCATGGGATATATTGATGCAGACTATGCTGGGGATGTAGATGATAAGAGGTCTATGATAGGTTATGTGTTTACACTTGTAGGCGGGCCTATTTGTTGGAGATTTACATTACAGTCCATTATAGCATTGTCTACAATAGAATCTAAGTACATGGTAGTGACAGAGGCAATAAAGGAAGCACTTTAGGTGAAGGGAGGTCGAAGAGCTTGGGTTACATCAAGATGGCATTCAAATAAGTTGTGACAGCTAGAGTGCTATTTATTTAGCAAAGCATCAGGTTTATCACGCCAGAACCAAACATATTGATGTGAGGTTTCATAAGATTAGGGAGTTGATTGGTAATAGTGCGGTGAAGCTTGAGAAAATTCACATTTCAAATAATGCAATAGATATATTGACAAAGACCATCACAACTAATAAGTTCAAGCATTGCTTGGACTTACTCAGTGTTTTCTCAGTGCTAAAGAAGGAAGCTGCCTAATTTGAGATGGAGACAGTTTTGGATTTTTTCTCTTAAGGGGCAGGATTATTCACCAAACTGGAGATTTGTTAGAGTTAATGACTGATATTATTAATACTAAGTTCGGGAACAATGGGGCTCATGGGCAGAACGGAGCTGAGTGAAATGAAGCCCATGAGCCCATGATAGGCAATCCAGTTTTGTCCACCTGGGTCGAAATAATAGGTTGAGGGCTACGCAGTATAGTACGGGTATTTTGGAGATTTTGTTATTGTATCTAGGATTAGGGTTTGTATGTGGATGACAAAGAACATTTTTGTTTGATATCCCCACAATTAGAGCTGTTAGATGAGAAGAGACTTTGTGCCATGGAATATGTCCAGGTGGACTGAAGAGCAAGAAAGCATGCCGGAACAGGGTAGCGAGTGGCGGAGAAGACCTTCGGTTCCTGGTGCCATCCCTTGACCGAGTAATCCTATGATGACGTAACACGGTGGCAGAAGATGATGGTGGCGGTGTAGTCATGTCATTTGTAGACTGGCCTTTCCATTTCCCGTTCCCAACGATTGAGAAGACCCTGAAAAGCGCGAAGCCTTTTGACTTTTTTAGCACCTCTTGGCGTTGGGTTCGCAATAACCAGCTATAAGGGTTAGGTTGCTGCTCCGGCTCCGGGGCTGGTGGGAAGTTGAGATCCAGCTTTGGCTCAACAATTTGGTGGAAATTGAGATCGGGAAGCGATGTTTCATTTAAATTTGTGTAACTCTAATCAACTGTAACACTTTTCTTCAAAAGTAATAAGAGAGAACTCTATTGCCGTTGAGGACGTATGTAATCAGACTGACTTTTGAACCTCGTTAAATCCGTGTATTCTGTGCTTGTTTATTCTTGTTTATTGCATTGGATATATTTTTCTACGCAACTCATACTTGGTCAATAATGGTCATTCTCACATAGTACATACTGAAAAACATATAATTAACCAAACCCCACATAGATTATTGTATGAATAAAGTTCTTAGCTCAAACTGAGGTGGGTTGGGGTTGGTTCACTCGTGGCCTCTCTATCTCTCTCGGGCAACAACTCCTTTTTCTCTCATTCTTGGCAAAATTTTCCCTTTTCCCTCTATTTCTCACCCCCTTTTTTTTTTTTTTTTTTTTTTTTTTTTTTTTTTTTTTTCTCTCAGCTGCACTTTGGTAACCCCTCCTCTCCTTTGTTTCGCTTAAGCTATAATAGCTTTTGGTGTGAGAAGCATTGGCCAAAGAGGCCTTGTTTATATAGGCACATTGGGAAACCTCCTTGCAATTTTTATTTGTTCAAGGTACACCTAGTAGTTAATATCATTCTTAGTAAGTACTAATCTTTCCACTAACCTCACCTTACTCCCCTTTACTCTTTGATCTTTTCCTCAATCCCCCCTTGGTTACCTTTGTTTACTTATTCCTTTTCTTTGCTGCCATTACAGTCCAATGTATCAATGCCCACTGGCCAACAAAAGCACGGCCGAATGGTCCCAGCAACCATGGCCAAAACAATTAATTTTTAGTCCTTCTCCCCATTAATATTTTACATATTTATATAAGATATGGTTTTCTTTCACCTGACCAACAATCATACCTCTCAATTAGATATCAAAACTATACCACCACTAAATAACACGTACTACATAAGTTAAAGCCAAAGGATTCTTTCCGTTATTCCATCTAATAAAAAAAAAAATTCCTTTCCCAAGATTACCTTTCTTTATATGTACCTACTTTTATTTTATTTATCTCCAACTTTATCATTTCATAACGTTAGCACACACCTTCATAGTTTTATTAATTCTATACATATATATATGTTTTTATTTTATTTTATAAAATACGGGATGTTACAATGCATGATGTGTAAGCATAATGAATGGCATCTCAAGACCCATTTTTAATGATGCCTTCATTTTTTTTTAAGTACATTGAAAAAAGCAGTTATGATATCATGTCAACTAATTAGACACGTCTTGGGCGAGTTGGTGTCGGGTATCAAACTCCGGACTTTGGCAAGCGGGCAGCAAGCGACCCACCTATCAGAGCTCACCCTCTGCTCACATAACCACTCGCACCATGTTGCAGTGGACAATGCACTCTTACAATGGCCATAACAATGCTTGTTCATTTGGGGTTTGTTTTGTGTACCAAAAAATAAAAACAAACATAAAAATTTGGGATTCCATGTCTAAGGCTGAGATGACTCGCCTAAGCGCAGCATTGGTACAGCGCGGCCATGACATACCTATTCGCCTAGTCTTTCTAATTTTTATTTCAATTTAATAAACTAGAACATTTACGTTAAGTATTGAGAACGGGAAAGACTTCTTTTTCCGGCTCACTCCAGGCAGCTCAAATAGTCAAGGTCAGACTGCGGGGGCTGCGCGGAAGGACCACCAAAAAAAAAAAAAAAAAAAAAAAAAGACCTCAAACGAAAAATAGAATTTTTTTTTATAAATACCTATTCTTTTTCTTGAGCCAACCAAATAAAGAAAATAATTTAATATCTTTCACTTCATTCTTTTTTCCTATCTTTGCCCTCTTTTTTTATTTTTTCTTTTGTTGTCCATAAATCCAAGATTTAAATATAGCATAAAATCATCACTACGATGGAAAGTTAGCAAAGTAACAACCAACAAAATTGTTTTTTCTAGGCTTTTTTTTTTTGGGAGGACCAATGGAGATCAAATATCATCAGTGGTTAATTCAACAATAATAGAGCCCTTGCCCTAATCTAACTGGATGCCGTACTGATATTAACTAACCTGGAAATACAGTCTCCTGAAGGAAAATTGATGGTTATCATTACTTTTGATATATATGGAAAGAGAAGGAAAATAAATTATGTTAAAAAGAAAAAGGGATCTTCAAAATGACTCATCCAAAATGACACTTAACAAGTTGATCACACAAACTAATTCATGGCCTCAAATAATATAAGTGTTAAACAAGAATTTTCGAACAAGGGAGTTGAGCATCAACAACACTGATTTCTTCCTCTGATCAAACAAATAGGATAATTAGCAAAATTTCTGGAATTCAATATTACCCTGAGAATAATAAGTAGGCGGATAGGCAGAGCAAGAGCTTTTGAAGTCTACCCGGCCGCACTTCATCATTCATCTATTTAGGCCCAACTAGGAACCGGCCGCAATTCATCGTTCTCTGAAACAGAGCCTAGTTTCTCCATAGTAGTATACAAGTGAGCATTAATATCAAAGGCATGTGGACTTAACGGTGAATACCAAATACATACTTTAAAATAAAATCTCGTCAGTCATAGTCAAAGTAGTTTCATAAGTAGATACCAACAATAAAGCGACAACAATTAAAACCTTTAGGCAATGACATTAACCTTTACTCAATAGAATCTGAATGTATATACATTATCAAAAATTCGCATTTTTCTTTTTGTCCCTAACCCATATATATATATATATATTGTTTTTGGTCCCAGGCCAGCTCACTCCTGTACTAACCGCTCAAAACATCCTTTTCTATAGCCTCCCACAAATACAAAGCATATATGTAAGAAAATGTAAGGGGAAAAAGAACTAACACTAGTTTGTCAAAATCTTGAGGTTTTGACTGGAAAAATATACACTTTGTACACAGTGCGTGGCTAGGGTTGGGTCCTCTTTTTCTTTGATGGGAAACTATGGTTAGTTCATCAAGCTTTGCTGAGATCTGGTTCGTATCATATTCTTCAGCACACAGTTGTTGATTGAAAAGCCCTATTCCACATGCACTGCTAGGTTTCAGCCATTTAGCTTCGCTAGGAACTGGTTCAGATTGTATTCTTCAGTGTACTGTGATTGATCCCAAAGTTCCTCTAGTCCACCAAGGATGGCTTTTAATCCCTTTCGAGTACCGGCAAATTTTGAATCTCCATCAAAGTTTCCATCAGAACCCTTTGATGCAGTAGCTCCCTGGAAGTCAAATATGTATTAGATGTCACCCGAAGGAGGAAAAAAACCATATGTCACAGTATAATTTGCTTTATTGGAAAACAAATTTTGAAGTATGTGCTATGAAGGCCTAAAAGCAACATGTAGGAACAAGCATTTCCACACATTTGAAATACTTCAATAAAACTTTGTTGGACACTAATTGTCAGAAACTTTTTCAATGTAAGTTATTTACATGGTGATTGACTAAATATTTCCCCAAGGCAAATACCAAACTTGAATATCAAAATCATGTCTGATATGTTGCATTTAAAATGTGACACTTCCATAAACTCAAGAGTGAAGCTGAAGTCAACAATACCTTTTTGGTTTCCGCTGATGTGAATAGATCAAGCAGCTGGTCGGTATTCATTGTTTTCAGACTAGCATTTTCTGAATTGATGACAGCATTAGCTACTGACACTTTGAACTTCTGGAGGCTCATAACTTTCTCCTCCAAGGTTCCTCGCATAATGAGACGATGTACATTCACCACTTTCCGCTGGCCAAGCCTGTGTGCTCGGTCCATTGCCTGCACATGCGTAGTGTAAGACACAATCAATCTCTAGCAAGAAAATAAGTAATCTGCTTGTCACAAGTTCCTCTTGATGGAAATTCCAAGAGCATCACACCCTCCAAGAAGCAAATGAAAATTACAAACATTTATTGCTTGTGTGAGTTTGTGTAGCCAGTGTTTGGGCAGCTGTGTTCACATGCAGAGAGAGAGAGCGAGAGTCTACAAATCAACAAATCAGTTGGCAACATGATTAAGCAATGATAGAAAGTTAGAAAACCAGAAGGGACCTTAACAGTGTTTATTACATCTCAACTGGGTGTCACTGACTCGCTAATTCAAAGAGGCAAGGCATTAGAGGATCGTCAAATGAAAATATTATATTCTACTTGAAGATGAATTGCTTTTGTGGTATGCATATACCATGGAAAGGTTAATTATTACATATATTGTGACCAGGCAAAGGAATACAAGTTGGTCATTTAAATGAATTGAAATCATGTAGAACTAAATTATTAAAATATTAACCGAGGCAGAGCATAGTACATTAGCCAGTTCATCTACCCTGTCCATAACTGTTCTCCCAAAAACTTTTTGGTTCTAATAAGTCAAGACATGTTAATCAGGTTCTCCTTGAACAACCCAAAAGTTGAACCAAACCAGCCGAAAGGCTAGATAATGAGTCCACCAGTATAAGCAGCCATGTTCATCCAATTTTGGTACCTATTGATTTGGCGATCTCTATAAAAGAGCTGAAGCAAATAATTTCTAGTGAAATCCAGTAGAATCGAAAAATTTCTGATGACTTTCAGTACAAAAGTTGCACGAGAGTTGTTAAAAAGATAATTTTCTGAAAGCTCCACTGGACGGCAAGACATGGCAGAAGATATCCGTGTATCTTTACTGTATTTCCATAAAAAAAAGATGAAGTAAAGGTGACACATTTCAAAGCCAAAAAGTTGCTCAATGCAGATGGAACTTGACACAGGAACTGCGGGTATATTTCACATGCCTGATGATCTCGCATTGGATTCCAGTCATGCTCCATGAAAACAAGGGTATCCGCTGATGTTAGGTTCAAACCAAGCCCGCCAACTGCAGGAAGAGATTATAAATGAGTGAAATTCAAAACCCAAATTTGTATGCTGAAGACAATAAAATCTTACCATGGGTAGTGAGCAGTAGTGCATCAATAGTAGGATCCGAATTGAAAGCCTTCACAATATCAAAACGCTTTTCTGGCTCAACTGATCCATCCAACCGTAAATATGTGACACTGCTTAGAAGCAAGCACAAAATTATATTTTTTATAAAACGTGTCAAAAAGAATGAGAGACTTTTCTTTATGTTAGAAAAAGAAAATTTCAGTTGTTATTCCAGCCAGTGAATATACTGAGAGCTGTAATTTTGTAAGCTGTGTGAATATCATTGTGTAAAACATGAATTGAGGTGATCAAAAAAGGCCTCTAACAAATTTGAGCTTCTATTAGAGTTTTCTTGTCCCAAACAACACACTGACCATGCCAGTCACACCCAAGAATAACCCAAATTTGGATCCTCTCCGTTTCATACTGAAAATGGAGAGATCTAGTCGAAGAAATCGTGACTGCACATAGCAAAGCATGCAGCCATGACTTTGCCACATTGTTAAAATTTAGATGTAAGTGTGGTTGTCAGCCACACTTTGAAAGGATAAAAGCAAGGTTGGCGACCACATTTTCACTTACAGAATGATTCGTAATCACAGAATTAGAGACGCAGCAAAATTGCAGCCATTCATTTCTGGATGAGTGGCTGAGATTTACTCAAATGGATCTCTCCATCCTAACAACCAATCAACAAAATCTACCTTTATGTAAGCCTTTTGCCAATCTTCTCAGAGACCTCATTTGACACCTATCAAACACTCCAACCCTTCCAATAGTCTTCAATGTTGATCTCTTCTCTGCAGCATTCAAGCCTTTCTATGAAATGAATCTATGCTTTAATGAAAAAAACTGATGCCCTGCTGCTCCTTCACTCATTAATTAAACTAAACTCCTTGCCGCCTTCTCACTCGAACCACCAAAACTTAGCATTTTAATGAAAAAATTAGTTTCTTCAGTTTCATAGCCTTTATAATGCTAGAACCCAATGCCATCCTGTTTCCCTCTCACTCACTATCGATCTCAATGTTCTCTCAGTTGCTTCAAAAGGCTCAAAGATTCCTCAAAACCCTCATAGCATACACCCAAGTAGCTACAGAAACCTTTGATTCTTCCCATAGCTTGCACTAAAACCTCTCCAATCCCCATTGACAAACTTACACCCTCAACTTTAAAGCTCACAACACCCATTGTTGCCTCGCTCCACAGAGAGCAACACCTCCAGATAAGTTGTCAACCCCACACCCCCTCTTCCAACCCACCCTAAAGGGTGTTTTTGCCCCAAAACATTCCCAGTCTGAAAAGTACAGATACTTCTAAGAAGGTACCAGAACACTCTCCAATACGTGTCGGGAAAAAATCCAAATGTACAATTGGGGGACACAACTCTCCATCACTTGGACACATATATCCATCACTTAGATACACATGAGACATATTGCTAGTTTATAGAAAATAACTTGGAATCTAATTGTAAAATAAAAATAATTTGATTTTATACCTAATTTGACATTCAACTCATGAAATACATGATTTTTAATTTTAATTCGTGTCGTCTTGCACTATTTTTATTATCTTTGGGTAAAATATTTTTATATATGACATAAAATTATATCTAATATATAGTTTATCGTGTCCTGTATTTTTTAAAAATTTGCATGTCGGCGTGCCCATAGTGTGTCATAGTCAAATCGCATGTCCATATCCATACTTCTTAGTTCCCCGTAAACATCACTGAAATCCCCGATTCATGGCTTCCTCCCCTATTTCAAATCAAGGATCAAAATTTTCTTCGAAAGGTCGTTTCGATTGGCTCAAAAACGGAAAACATTTCGAAGATGTTTCGAGATGTTTCAAAAACATTTTGGAAGCAACAACTATTAGTATAGTAAAATACAATCTTTGTATTTTTCTTAATAAAATTTGTACAACATTTATAAAAATTTCTAAATTTGTGTTGATACAACTTATTGTTTTGATATGTAGTGTTGTGTAAGGGTGAAATTTTTTATGTTGCAATGTGTTTTGATGGAAAAAATACAGTTTCGTTATCCCATTGATGTTTCGTTTCAATCTCTTTGAAAAAGGAAGCATTTCAGCTGTTTCGGTAAAAACAAATGAAAATTTTCCTTCCCTGTGGGTTATTTTCTTAACGAAAACGAACAAATAATTATATGAGTGAAATCTTGATATAATTTGAAAAAACAAACGACAAGTCTATTACAGAAGTTGATTCCTAACTTTCATCTCATATCATGACATAAGCAAGCAGTTATTATTGTATCGGCCTAAAACCTCGCTAATTGATCTTGTTCCTTGTTTCAAATATGCCATGCACCTTGCTGCACTTGCCTTAATCTCATCCCTACACAACCCCCAATCTGACAAGTCAACTCTATAATAGACCCGTTTATGAATATTGAAGAAAAGCTTGCAAGACACCCTACTTGATCTCAATATTAAGGCTATTCCCTTGCTCAATCTCAACACCCTTCTTGAGGGAAAGGATTCATGCTCAATGGGGTGTATGGAAATGAATGACTAAATTTTTTCTTTTTTTTCTTTCTCCTTTTTCTTCTTGACCGTTAGTTAATTCAACTGCCAATAATCTATGCACAACCTTAGCATTCCATTCTTCTTCTTAACAAAGACTACTGGCATTCCATTGAGCGATGTACTTGGTTGGATAAATCCTTTACTCAATACCTCATCCAACTGAGTTTTCAATTATTTTAATTCTATAGGGGCCATCCTATAGGGTGTAATGGATATAGGTGCAGTTCCTTGGTATAGTTCTATAACAAACTCAATTTCTCTATCAAGAAGTAGGCCTAGCAATGTCAGGAAAATACTTTGGGAAACTCATCCACAACTGGCAGGAGAGTTGCTTACTTGCTTCTACCTTTTTTTCGTCTTTTGCAGTAATGTGTCCTAAGAAACACAAATGAACATTTGCTTCTTTTTGCCACCTTCTGTAATCCAATAGTGAGTATGGTTAAGGTTTCTCCTTTGGCCCACATGAACTTTACTATGATGTTGATTGGGTGTCACATGGTTACCGTCTTATGGTAACAGTCTATTATAGCATAATACTTGGTGACCAACCCACACCTAGAATCATATCAAGTCCTTACATGTCCAATCAGATCAAGTCCACATAAAATTTGAAATTAGCTATCCTAATAATGTAGGACTGACAAACTAGTTGTGCTCCAACTTTCCCTACTAATGGGGTGGTTAATACTTAGCACAATATCTAGGGTCAGGTTGTAATCCCAAACTTATCATGAAGTCTTTAGAGATAAAAGAAGGTGTGGCTCCACATTCAAATAACACTTTGACCCAGAAATTGTAAAGAAGTACGGTACCTTCAATTACTGCATTGGAAGATTCTCCTTTCACTTCCACAACAGGGAGTGCAAACACCCTTAATGGTCTGACTTCCTTTTCCTTGTCCAGGTGGTGTTGCACGTTGCTAACTTGTGGTTGCTAGGGCTTGGTTTCTCTCTAGCAGAGGTTTGTGTCGTTCTTGGGGTTATGGTGCTGGATGGTAACTTTATATGGGTTGAATTTGCTGAGGTCGAAAGTTACCAGTCTAATTCCAAAAGTTATGGTTTTGTAGGGGAGGGACAATTCCTCCTGATGTGTCCTGGGGGAAGATTCTCCTTTCTCTTTCACAACAGGGAGTGCAAACACCCTTAATGGTCTGACTTCCGTTTCCTTGTCCAAGTGGTGTTGCACGTGGCTAACTTGTGGTTGCTGGGGCTTGGTTTCTCTCTGGTAGAGGTTTGTGTCATTCTTGGGGTTATGGTGCTGGATGGTAACTTTATATGGGTTGAATTTGCTGAGGTCGAAAGTTACTAGTCTAATTCCAAAAGTTATGGTTTTGTAGGGGAGGGACAATTCCTCCTGATGTGTCCTGGGGGGCGATTACAGTTATAACACATTGAGGAATTTTCCCTTGATTCCTCAAGTTTATCCCACCATTCCTCTGAGAATAGTGTTGGTTGCAAGTTTTTATACCTCCTTGGCTACTCACTAGCTCCCTTGGATTCCTTCCAAAGTCCTCCTTCCCTTAACTCTTTTCTTGAGCTTGTCTTTTGTTGTTCATCCAGCTCTTGTTCCACTAACATGGCTCGATCGAAAAATTGCAGTCCCTATAAAAACCACAATTCGAGAGCGAATTGCAGCCCTCAATCCTTTCAGAAATCGTCAAGTTTTCCTTTCCTCGATTGACACCAAGTCAGGGGCAAATCGAGACAATCCAATGAATTTGACAGCATTTTACTAGGGCTAGTGCAGTAGGGGCCGGTGCTACTGGTACCTGGAGTGTATAGGAACTACAAAATCCTCCTCTCCTTGTGCTAGGGGCCAAACTCCAATGTCCTGGATCTCCGCAACTATGGCCTCGTCCAGTCCAGCTGACAGGATTAGAACGAACACTCCTTAGGCTATCTAATAGAGATCATGAAAGAATAATTTTAGTCTAGTTAGGACTCCAATTAGGATTTATTTTATTTAAGATTGGATTGAGATTTTTATCTTCTTTTAATTTTGTTTCCTTATTAGATAAGACCATTATGCTATATATAGGCCATTTGTGTAAACGATTGATTAGTTTTTGATGATTATTAAATTGATTGAGTGTTGGATTATCTCTCCCTGTGGGTTCTCTCCCTAGTTCTCTTCTTCGTCTTTCCTACCCATTCTAATTCTTTTCTCCTTTTCTCTTCTACTTATTCTATTTTTACAATTTCTTTGCTCTATTGTTAATTGTCATGCATCAATTTGGTATTAGAGCCCAACTTCGATTCATTGTCATAGTCGGAATATCTAAACAAAACCAAACCAAACCAAAGTTGTGTGTTATAGACCAACGCGAACCCATCGATCACCATCAGTGGCCATCACCCCAGCACTTTCAGGTTCAATCCTTTGCTCTCCATCTCACACCAGACCATTGCCACTCCATCGATCACAACCATCAAAATCGACAAACCGTATACACCCTCTTGCTCGTCTCACTCTGTCGAACCAGTGCTGAACCAGAGCATCAAAAATCACCGCACAACCCTTCGCTGTGCTGAAACAGTGTCATTGCAAACCATCGCAACACAGTGCTCCTCATCGCTATCGTGAGAGTTGGCTGCCGGAGACCTCAACGACGTCAACCATCATCACCAGAGTCACTGACGTGATCTTCATTGTTTAACATTGCCATCACTGACAGCCCCTCACGGAGTTTCTTCAACTTTGCTACAGCTGTTGTGTCGTTGGAAGCCTAGGGCTTCAGATTCGTTCGCGTTGGAGAAGACGCTGGAAAGGAAAACCCAAGTTTGAACCCAACTAACCAAACCCGACCCACTCTCAAACCTATATCAAACCATTAAACCCCAGCGCCCAAAAAACAGTGAGCCCATCCAAAATAAAAAAAAACTATTTCAGTTCCACCTCAGTTCATCCACCAACTCTTAACCCAAATCAGCCCAAAACAATCCCACACCAATTAAATCCTCACCAGATCAGGCTCAACCCAAGCAATTGAGGCCCAATCTTTCAAGCCAGCGCTGAACCCAGAATCACCAAGTATTTCCTTAACCCAACACTTTTGGACCTAACCAAGCCAAGTCCACACCTGACCCAGAAGCAGCCCAACTAGAATCTGTCCAGCCAAACCTGATAGCCCAGTAACCAAATAAGCCCAAAACGTGAATCAACAACTTAGTGGCCCGCACCATTAAACAGTCAACACAGCTGCAGCAGTAACTGATCCAAACCAGTCATCCTGGCCAGAACCAAACAAGGAGGAAAAAAAAAAAAAAAAAGAGAAAAAACAATAGCAGCAGAAAAAAAAAAAAAAACAAAAGAAATTCCTTGGATCCAAAAAATTATTGGAGAGCTTGAATTGTCTTTTGGAGCAACAGAACACTTGTTGGAGCATCAAACCTCATATTGAGAACTAGAATTGGACCTTGAAAAAGGTACATGCCTCTCTTGAAACTTAATTAATTTTTATATGTGATTCGTGAGTCAATTAATATTGCAATTTGGTCCATTTATTCCTATTCTCCAATTTGCTTGTTCCTAGTCCTTGTACCCAAGAAAAAATATTTCTTATTTTTATTTTCCTTTGCACCTACCCATTAAAAAAAATAAAAAAAATGGATCCCTTTGTACCTGTCATCTTTCCCCATTGCATCTCCATTGGTGCACCAATTTGCATAGTCACTTTATTGCACTTTAGTTTTTCTTTCTTTGTGCATTTGGTGGGATTATAATTTACATTATTTAGGACAATTGAATCTTATATTGGCATTAAAAATAAAAAAAAACTTGTCCTTAACCATGTGTAGAAGAGTATTTCTACATTCTTCACGGAGATATTCCTATGATCAGCCTCTCTATTTTTATAAGGATTTGAGAGATACCCCAAATAAAGTTCTTGCAGATGTCTCAAGTTTTGATGGTAGGTCAAACTTGAATACTTTCTTGGACTGGCTTGATGACATAGAGTATTACTTTGATTGGTATAATATGTCAAACAGCCAACAAGTTCGTTTTGCTAAAATGAAACTCGAAAGTTCTGCCAAACGGTATTGACAAAGAGTCTAACTGAATCTAGAACATTTCGGAGAAAAGTCAATTACCTTATGGCTAAGATGAAGGAGAAATTGATAGATAAGTATCATCCCACATATCATAGGAGACGATAACTTGATCAGTGGCTTAATTTAAAACAAATGTCTTCCAATGTGACTACTTATTGTGTGTGGAGTAGAGTGGGAAGTGAGTGGTCAAACATATAGAGGACAACCCTCTGGAAAGTTAACGGCAAGTACTGTCTAGGCGGAGGACCACCGGAAGTGGAGGAGAGAGAGTTGAGGCGGTCCTAAGAAGAGAGAGAGGGGCAGTGTCTCAAAGAACTTGTAGAGCTTTTGAAGAGGTTGGTGGTGATCATTCAATGTGAAATGAATGTCTTGTCAATCATGAATGAAGGCTCTCTTTATATAGGTGAGGAAGATAATTCATAATTGGTCATTCAGTTGTCGAAATTTTCGGTGATTGACTCCTCAGACCTGAGACGGAGCCCTTTGTTGATTGGCTCCTCAATCTAAAACTTCTCAAAGACAGACATTCTGAATGTCAACTCTGTAACTCTGTAGCGACAGTAGTGATTCAGTGATTTAGACTGCTTTGTCGTTTGCTTGGATATCCCTCTTTCTCTAAGACCAGTCGGAGGGGCAGGGCTTCACGGCAAACCTCCAACTCTAACCTCCAATCCACTTATCTCCTGATGATCCCACGTAGAGTTTACTAGGTCCTGATTCCAACCTAGGTTATGGAGATACGTTTATGTGGCTTATGGAGATGCGCTCGGCAAAAAAATTCCGTGGCCGAGCCAGGAGGTGCCAAGTGCGAAGCCATGTTCCAAGGTCACCTGTAGGTGAAGATCTTTCGATGTCTTAGTTCGGAGAAGGCGCTCTTCGCGCTTTCCTCGATGGGTGAGCCGACTTGATTCACATGTCGCCTCAGTGAGTTGCCACGTGGAACCAAGCGTGGAAGATGAGCGGCACGGAGGAGTGGTGAGTTGCTTGAGTGTCCTTGTACGGAGCGAAGCTGGACACTTGTACCTACACTTATCTAGATCAGTTTGAAGACCTCCTCATGAGGTGTAATGTTAAAAAAGATCCTTGACCTACAACCACTAGATTTGTTAATGGGTCGAGACTAGATATTAGAAGAGAGGTAAAACTGCAATGGCCTAACACATTAGAGGAAGCTTACTATACAGCTTTAGAGGTAGAAAAATACCATAAGTCTCTTTGCCACAGGCGAATGGTTTATCAAGCCGGAGAATATCAACAGTCTAAATCAGTCACTTTTGGTAGGTTGAGTAGCTTTACAACTTCCAACCCAACTGCATCAACTCCTTCCAAATATAGGGAGTCCAGCTCCTCTCAACAAGTCTCCACCCTGGAGTATCACTATTATCATGGTCTGGGGCATATTGCCTGTCATTGTCGACATTACACTTTGAATGTTGAGTATGAGTTGACACATATTGTCAAAGTTGATATTGATCAAGTAGTTAACCATACAGATATGGGCATGTCAGTGCAACCTCTAATAAAGAGTATTGACTAAATAGTTGAACCTTCAAATGAACCCTTAAGAGTCTAATGATGAAAGTCAAGAAATGTTAGAAGATGACCATATTTTTACACCTAAAGAGGAAGATGCTAATGAGCCAATTAGTAATTTCCAAACCTTTGAAGCATATGGGGATCAAACTTATGAGATCATCATTGATAATAGGAGTTCCCCAAATACAACCTCTAAGATTAACCTTTCTAATAAATATACAGTTGCAACTTGAGCCACCTCCTCAACCATTTAATGTTTGCAATCTATGTGTTTAGGCATATTGGTGAGACATCCAAATTAAACCTTTCCAAAACCCCTAATGCTTGTCCATTATCCCTTAATACATGTCCATCTGAATCACTTGTCCTATATCATCTTAACTTACATGCCAATAGTAAGAGAACAATTGCTTCAAGTAATGAAAATTATAAACTTGCTAATGATGTACATCATGGGAAGCTAAATGGTAATATTGAAAACTATATCATGAATTGTGCATGGTTCGAGCTTTATGCCAACATCTCATTCATGTTACTTCTCTCTCAAGCCACTAAACCATATTATATCATTCATGAGATTGGACCTATTGCAAACTTATTTGACTTGTTACTAGATATGAATATTACTTTTACCTCCACTGTTAAGGAGTTATTCGAATACAATCTCTAAGATTAACTTTTCTAATATACAGTTGCAGCTTGAGGCACATCCTCAACCATTTAATATTTACAGTCTGTGTGTTTAGGCATATTGATGAGGCGTCCAAATTAAACCTTTCCAAAACTTGTCCATTATCCCTTGATATATGTCCATCTGAATCACTTGTCCTATATTATCTTGACTTACATGTCAATAGTAAGAGGACAATTGCTTCAAGTAATGAAAATTATAAACTTGCTAATGATGTACATCATCGGAATCTAAATGGTAATATTGAAAACTATATCATGAATTGTGCATGGTTCGAGCCTTATGCCAACATCTCATTCATGATACTTCTCTCTCAAGCCACTAAACCATATTGTATCATTCATGAGATTGGACATATTGCAAATTTATTTGACTTGTTACTGGATATGAATATTACTTTTGCTTTCATTGTTAAGGAGTTATTTCTTACCGAGACATCTTTGAGCCACCTCTTTTGTTAGCAGATATGTCTACAGGTGGAGTTCCTAACATTCCTAGTCCTCAGCCTTTCTTGCCACAGCGTAAGGGTCAAAACAGTAGTTACTTTTGTGATTCTAGATGTTGATTCTTCTCATCAAGAATTTTAGAAATATCTTGTCCCTTGGAAGAATCATCCAAATGTTGAAGCCATTCAAATTTTTGATGATGTGATTCGCTACTATTATCCTGGTGGATAGTTGGAGTAGAAGCATTGTTTTACTCTCCAGAAGAGAGTCTTTTTCAGCCGGAGAGAATGATGGAGATCATGAAAGAATAATTTTAGTCCAATTAGGACTCCAATTAGAATTTATTTTATTTAAGATTGGATTGAGATTTTATCTTCTTTTAATTTTGTTTCCTTATTAGATAAGACCTCTATGGTATATATAGGTCATTTGTGTAAACGATTGATTAGTTTTTGATGATTATTGAATTGATTGAGTATTGGATTATCTCTCCCTGTGGGTTCTCTCCCCGGTTCTCTTTTTCGTCTTTCCTACCCATTCTGATTCTTTCATCCTTTTCTATTCTATCTATTCTATTTCTACGATTCCTTGGTTCTATTGTTACTTGTCCTGCATCACTATCTCAAGCTGAGAAGCCACCCTGTTGCTAACCAGAATGTTTTGTTGTGATTGGTCTAAGTAGCCCCACCTCTGTGACATGGATAGAATCTCCCTAGGGACAATGGCTCTAACTTGACTCTGAATGAGCATCTCCCCAGTATCCTCGAGGTGGCTCGTAACCTCACAATGGTACATGAATGTGTTATCCCAACAGAGGGGTACATTTTGTCTTCACAAGAGAAACCCACTATCAGTGCAACTATCTAGACAATGTGTATAATATTAAAGGTAATGCAGCCCAGCTATCCAAACAATATACTCAGCTGGTTGTATAACTTATAGGATGAATGCTACATAAATGCTAACTTAAAATGCAAGATAGTCTACAAAAGAAAAAAGATGTTAACTTCAATTATGTGTTTTTGTGCTATTCTGTAATGTGTTGTACAAATAATCACAACTAATTATTCATACACCTTCTACCTTAATTCTGCTAAACCCTATTCTATCAAAAACTTATGTTCTGTTAAACCTTGGCTCCAACACGACACAGTCACAACTCGGATTTTCATTCCCTAGATAACCAGAGATGTCAAGCTGCAGTAATGATAGCAGAACATCCACTACACTTACTATGCATCAAACATCTCTAATAAAAAGGACCTTGTTTTATTAATTGTCTCTTATCCATTGCATATCGTTCTTATTAAACTGCAACATGTAACTGAGTAAACTCGGTCTTCGGAGTCCTCGGCTCCTCGGCTCCTCAGCAACATCCATAGTATCCATTATTCGTCCATCTGTAATATAGCCTATAAAACGAGGTGAGCTATGAAGCTCAATAGGAAAGCAATACCCCACAATATAATAAGTTTGTTGTTGAAATGATGCAGTTATGAAAATAAGATAGCAACACAAAATGTGATTTGATAAAATCCCCGTTTGCCCATACTTTTCTAATAACTCAAAATAGATATTAATTTCTATAATAAAATTCCCACCACATGTCATATAGCAGAATATATAATAACATCTGGCATCAACCCTTTTGAAACAATAACTTCACAAGTGGCATCACCTCTTTCGAGCCAATAACTTCTAGTGATGGCAACCACACCTGTCTTGGCTCCTAATCTATCAGCCAAGCACTTCTGTGCTCCAGAGGCCTTACCTAACTCATACGACTCAAGCTCAAACCTCCAATCAAGGCCCATTGCACGTGATTTAAGAAATGGGCCCTGGGCATCATAGTTACAAGACTTCAATTAAGATAGTCTATGTACACCCCTTTTCTCCAGGTAAGGATTGCCCCTCCAATCAGTTCATAGCTACGTACCACCCCTATTCCATTCTACACTATACTACTACATTGCTTGAGAAGACATGCTGCCCTCCCACTGCCATATCGTACAACAGCAAAAGGCATGGACAGAGCCAACCACAGATGCATTTACTCTAGCCTTCTCACAATCATGGTATTCGCCCTTGCCAATCTTCAAAAATTAGACTAAAAGTTGGTAATCAAGGAATAAACTCATGCTGAGGAAACGGAAACAGCCCTTTGAATAACCATCATTTTTTTTTTTTTTTTGTTGATACAACACCAGAGAATTGACCAGATTCCAAAGAACATGGATTAAGGTTGTGAAAGAATAAATGATTGGTTAACCATGGATTGGACAATACTAGATAACAGCGAAAAGAGATGATGTGTAGCAAGTGTCTCACCTTACAACTTCTTTATTCTAAATTAAGAAAAGCAAGGCATTCGAAAAGTGAGTTGAGTAGAGCTCCAAATATGACTAAAGGAAACCATCATATGACCAAAAACTATTTTTCCTTCAGTAGGAAATAAAACAGCTAAGGACTCACCTCTTCATATGGGCATGAAATAGGTCTCTTTCAATTATGTCAAGAAAAGCCTGCATGCAATGTCACAGTAACATAAAAGGTCACAACGAAGAACACAAGACTCACTTATAAAGAAGTTTGTCAAAGAAGTAAAAATTACTTTATGCTGGGCAAATATCAAAACTCTGTGCTGGCCAACACTAACAGGGCCGTCAGAACTTGAGGCATCGACACCTATTCCACACTCTTCCAGAATCTCCTGAAGGGCAATTAATTTTGGAGAGTGGTGGAGTTTATGAAGTTCCGAAATAATGTTAGAATTGGCAGGGAAAATCTCCGCCAGAAGGCATGAGAATGAACCAGGAATCTTTTCACCAGTGACAAGCAATGGATGACTACAAAGTTTCAGCAAGTATTGAAGGGCCTGAAAAATGAAAAACATGGGACAGACATCAGGAACTACAAATGGGATGAACTACCAAAGAAGAATTATCACTTTACCTGAAAAACATGAGAAGATGCTCTTGGTGAAGCACTTCCTTCTCCTGTATCTAGCTCATTTAGCTTTACCATGCTTGAAATTTCTTGTCTCACGTGTGAACCAGAAAACTGCTCATAAAGTTTTAGTTGGACAGGACTCAGGTCACAATATCTATCCTGAATAATTTTCTCTGGCAGATCAGATAAGACCTCCTCTTTTGTTCGGCGGAGGAGAAAGGGCATGACCTAATGGATACAGTCTCTTTCAGCCAGCAGTGGAAGCAAGGAAATTTTGATTCTTCGAAGTTATCACCAGCTTAAAAACAGAATAAAAGAATAAGCACCTGCTTGTGTAATGCTTCCATGGCAAGTGCCCCTGCTTCAGCATCCTTGGCAGAACATTTAGAATCCCTAGCTGCCAGCAGTGGTTTTCCATAAGTGGCTTGGAACTGTCAAAGTGGTCCAATGAATTGTCTTTATGCTCATATAACATAACTGGGAACTAGATTCAAACCGATGGCGCATAGAGAGGAAATCACTATATATCTACATGTACAGTGATTTCTATATCTATATATCTGGTTATATATAGGGAAGCTAGCATCCCCTACCAATATATATCAATATATCAATCTATATATAACTATAAACATATAACTTTTTATTAATATTTTAGTTCTTGCCTATAGCTTCCATAAATGCCTCATACAACTCAATCTGGAAAATGAACCCTGCATGAAGGTAGCTATTTATGGTGCAAAATTACTTGCAACAAGACTTTTTGGCTAAGCAACATGGATACAGACACAGAACATTGTATTTTCAAAACACGAGGATACTAATATCACAGGGATATGGCAAAAAAAAAATTTATTTTTATTTGCTATGTATATGAATGTGACCTCCACAAACCACCAAAACAAGATGAAAACAAATAAACAAGTCCACAATTTATAATATTACAACTAACGAGTTAAGGAAATGAAAAAAAAAAAAAATAGAACAGAAATGTAATGAATATATAAGTTCATAATAGAAAAGAAACCTAACAAGTTTGCAATTTATAACGTAATCAATTTATTGTCTTGGATAGGGACATCAGTGCAGACCTCTGATTCTCTGAGTAGAAAAGGAAAAGAAGCAGCAGCAGGGTGTTTAGGAAAAAGGAAGGGAGGGTGTTTCCGAAGTGAAGAAGAAGAGCAGCAGCAATGAAGGGGGTCTCTGCAGTGAAGCAGCAGCAATGGCGGGGCCGGGGGGTCGGGTCTTGACAGTGAAGAATAGAACAGAAAAGTTAAAAGAAGAGGAGGAGGAGGAGGAGGAGAAACGTACCTTATGTGCTGGTGGTGTGAAGGCGGTCCGGTGAAAGTCATCGGTGGAGAGCTGAGCAACTTCCTCCTCTCTCAGACTGTTGGCTAGGGCTTAGAACGAGGCATCGAAGAATTGTACATCGATGTTTTAAAGTTTTGAAGTTTGTAAAATTGACCCCATTTTATACTTTTAATAATGACATTTTAACTCTAACGTGTCCGGGATGTGTGCATTGGAAATAAATAATAAAAAACATTGACCTGCCATCCTGATGTGTCCGAGGCGTATTGTCGGACATGCAAATGACACCCTAAACAGAGTGATCGTGCTTCCTAGCATTTTTGGTATATAGATACACTTTCAAAATGCAAGAAGCCTGCCAGAGCCATAGAGCAACAGGTATGCACAAGTTATACCTGATGTGCTCATGCACCAGCCATGTGATCCAAAAAGCAGTGCATTAATCAGCCAATTATAGAGTAGTAGGCTGGAAGCAAGAGTTCTAAGGACATACAAAAATCATCGATTCAATTACACCAAATTCCAAGGACTTAACACATAAAATAAAAATTTTAAGTGTATGACAGAATGCATAAACGAAAAATGCAGACATATTCAATCTAAATTAATTTCTACATATATTTTTCAAAATATATATATATATATATAAATCAAAAAAAGACAAATGTCTACAGATAATAGCTGATATGATTCCCACAGCTGTCTCTGGCAAGTTGAAGATGAGAAAATCCATCATATAAACCACTGTATGATATCCAAAGATCAACAGATAATGTGGTGCAGAAAACTTAAATTATTTCTCAACAACATTCAATTTTTATCAAAAGCTTCATCTCAGCTAATACCATATTTATTATCATGCTAATTTACTTAGATATGTTCACGTGAGAGAAACATAATACAGGTCTGATAGTTCACTTTACACTCAGTTCCAATCCATATCGAAGTCCATAATGGAAGTGAAATTTCACATCATGTACATTGGGCCAAACTTTTCTGCCACAAGGTCATCAAAATGTCTTATTTATATGCTCATGTTTTTACATTTACATTTTGCTTTATAACATTCACATACTCTCCAACAAATATCCAATAAAATAAGAACAAATACCATATGAACTACAAGTTCAATATAAATTAGAGCAGGAAAACTAAAGATAAACATAACTCAGATGGAAAACACATGCCTGTCTCTCACTTCCAAGAAATCCTGGCATTAGAAAGTCAAAAAGGGACCACAGATCCAAGACATTATTCTGCAACATGAAGAAAAGAATTTGTCAGACAAACTGTAAAACTCTTTTTCAGCGTTAAGTGAGTATTTACACTAGTAACAACCTGTATTGGTGTTCCACTCAGTACGAGGCGGTGTTGGGCCTTCAACTGTTTCACAGCACAGGTGATTTTAGACTTAGAGTTCTTGATGATATGACCCTCATCTAAAATACAATACTTCCAGAAAAGCTGTCCAAGATAATCAATGTCTTTGCGGACCACATCATATGATGTTATAATGACATTATACTTATCAAATTGACTTCGAAGTGAAATTCGCTCTTGAGCAGAACCAACATATTGAAGTGTAATTATTACAGAGGCATCGATGAACTTCTCTATCTCATAGACCCAGTGCCCAACAAGTGTTGATGGGCAAATAATTAATGATGGAGGATCCTTGCAATCATCTGCAGCACGGTGCTCTGCTATGTCAGATGCCACAATCGCTGATGCTTGAAGTGTTTTACCAAGGCCCATATCGTCACATAAGATTCCATGAAGGTTAAAACGCTTCAAAAAAGCCAACCAGTTTATACCTTCCTGTTGGTACCTGGAAGCCCCAAAGAAGAAAATATAACATGAAACAAATTTGTAAATTTAAAGAAAAAATTAAAGATGCGAAAATCAGATTCAGGCTAAGATCAGCCAGATACTAGGATAAAAAACCAAGGAAATACATATAAAAGAGGATAACAATCTGTAAATCCTACACGACATAATTCCTCTGTTTCCGAAGTCATATTAGTCTAACAACACCACTCAATTTCACCAGAAAATTAACAGCATGTGAACAGGCTCACAACCTATGGAACTTGGATTGTATTGCATAAGGAGATAGTGAGAAAGATAACTTATTTTAAATAAAAAAAAGGAGATAGTGAGAAAGAAAGAATTAGAGAAGAATTTCAAAAAAAAAAAAAAAGAAGAGAAGGAAGAAAGGAAGAGATAGAAGTACTCTAAGGACTAGTAGGAGATTTAGATAGAAGACCTGAGCTTTGATACCATGCATATCAAGATCTCCAACATCCTAAACAAGGTATTCTTAGCTCTTCACTAACTAAGATGGATAAGGAGAAGGGACACCAGACACCAGACACCAGACACCACAACTAGGCACAACGCAATATGGAGACACCAACATGGAAAATCTCAAAATATTGATGCAAGTGGGCATGCAACATTAGGTCAATATCAATTTTTTTATAAGTAAAAAATTGTCAATACATTAATATAGTAAAACAAATAAACTAAGTTTTTTACTAACACCTGAATTTCTATTTATTATGAAAAAATCATAAAAAATAAGTATTTTATGTTCATGCCCGTGTTACTATAATACTATACTACCATAGTGATTTATGTTTTTCGAACGCCGTTCTGAAACATGGTACACTAGCATTCAAAAACGGTGAATTCAGCAATCCAACGCGATCCCAAACTCTTTTCCTATTTATTTCTTTAAAGGCCACCTGATGAGGAAAAAAATCAAATATAATGAACCCAAATACAAGAAAGATAGAATTTTGACATAGCACTATGCAAAAAATAGGCCATAATACTCTTAGAATGTGTTTTAAGATACTTAATTTGGAAAAATATAGATCATATTTTACTAAATGACTCATTGTTAAAGAAAATGTTCCAGAAGTACCTTAATTCTAAGTGTAATTTACACTACTCTACCCCTAACATACTATATTTTATAACATGTGACATACCATGTTTCCCTTCCCATTTCACGTATCTGAACGATCCGAGTTCCAGGTAACATAGGTTTATACAATGGAAAAAAGTGAGAATAGAAAGTCCCAACATCTCACTTTTAGAAGTCTCAAGTGTTTGCAAACAAATTGGAAGTTGCAAGAGTGTGGGGTTTCAAATATTACAAAGTCTAAAGAAAATATTAGTTTATATAAAATAGCCCTTTCTTATTCACTGGCCTCCATTTTATTTTTAATAAAAAGAATTATGGTTTGGATTTTCAATTACCATCATACTTATCAAGAAAATTATTTTCATAAAGATAAAAAATGAGTTGGTTGAACTTTTGCCAAGAGCATCAATGTGTCTCACACTTGTCAAGTTAATAAACAAATGGCACTTGTGTCCCACTTTTGTTCAAAGAGAGTTCGGTATTTAAAAGAATAGAAATCTAATACAACAGGACACATTTAGTGTCACGGCCCAAGATCCACATGGTACAGTATTAGCCGCTTTGAGCATTAGCCTGCATGGCTTTAAAACGTGCTATACCAAGTAGATGCAAGTGCTTATGTATATAGCACTTCACCTAAATTTGACCAGGCGATGTGGGACTAAACTCATGGCACTACCTCACCCCACTTAAGAGGTCTTTATAGTCTACAACCCCACTTCACCCACTTAAGAGGTCTTTTTGGTCTTGGGCCCCCCTTGAAGCCACACATCCTCATGTAGGGTTGAGTCCGCACACTTCTAGCTGGTCTAGGCTCTGATACCATTCTGTCACGATCCAAAATTCACATAGTACAATATTGTCTGCTTTAGGCCTTAGCCCGCACGGCTTTAAAATGCATTGTATCAAGTAGATGCAAGTGCCTACATATAGAGACTTCACCTTAACTTCACCAGGCGATGTGGGACTAAACTCATGGGACCACCTCACCCAACTTATGAGGTCTTTATAGTCTGTAACCCCTTACTTCGCCCCACTTAAGAGGTCTTTCTGGTCTTGGGCGTCACATGTAGGAGACATGTCAGCGTGTGCCTGAATAGTTTTGGTGTCCAACGCATGTCAAACATAAAGACAGCACCTAAGAATTGTGCATGTGAATTTTTGTACATTAATTTGGTAGCAAGTAAAAGACTCGGGAAGTTATATCATGAGGAAGCACCTCACTACCAGCAATAGGCAATTATTTCAACATCAACTGGTGTACTTCTAAGGAGATTACTTCATGACTAAATAAGCCTTCTCGAGATAAAATTTTAAATAGAACCATTTCTTGTGTGACCTGTAAAATCAGACCTCCCTAAAAGACTTTATGAACTCATAAGACTTATTCCTTTACCACAGGAATTTTAGGATCTGCAGTCGAAACATCTCCAACAAGTAAAGACATAAAAGTAGCAATAATCTACCAAAAATAAAGTTTCGACTAAAATCAAGCAAGATAAGAACTTTTGCTGCTATTACAATGTTCGTAAACCCTAATATGTTCTTTTGTATCTTTACATAGTTATGTAAACTTCCTATCATGCAGCCAGAATCCATATCCCCATAACATGATGATTCTGAATTTTTTTCTAAGCCTGAATTTGCAACCCAAAACTATGTAACCATAAGATTATTTAATGTGATCACCGATGTTTTTAAAATTAAGTAACAGAACACACCACGAATTCTTGAACATGCAGCAAGGGCTAACAAAACTACCTCCTTAGAGTCACTTTTAATTCTGTGGACAGCTTGTAATCATCAATATGGGAGTTGTCAACCAGTTGCTCCAGAAACTGTGCATCTTCTTTACTTTTAGACAAATCTTCACTTAGGTCTACAGGTGGAGAAAGGCCCCGTGCTAATGGAAGAAGAGGTACAAGGGCCGCAAAACTACGTGTCACACTCTGTCTGACAGAATTATCACAATCACTCATGCATCTCAAAAGCGGAACAACTAACAAAGGAGCATAAGGGACGAGCTCCACACCCAAGCGCTGAACAAGCAGACTAACAAGAATGCCAGCTCCTTGTCTGGCATATACAGATTTCTTGTCACCTAACATAGGAATGACATTTTCAACTACAGCACCCATCACATTCATTGACATCGACTTGGCCATTGATGTGACACATCTTGAAGCAGCCAACCTAACAGCAACATGGGAATGGCGTACACATTTGAAAATGCATGGGAGAAGTGTGAGCAGTTTCAGCCTCAATGTGTCATCCAGCATAGGTGCAATAGAACGTACAACCTGCCAACAACAAAATGATATGAAAAGAAAGACAGTAAAAGTATGAAGGGTCAAGTCAAGGAAGGATTAAGCAAGCATCTGAGAGGATCAGGGTCCTGAATGACCATTAATTTCACATTAAAAGACTACTGCAAACGCACATACATGGGCCTGTGTCTTTGACGGAATTATTACAAACAGGTATATAATGTTATAAATTGCTATATTTCTCACTACATGCACAAAATTTTAGATTCAACCGTGATTAATTGCAAAATTCTTAATGCTCGGCAGTAGATTAATTTGCACAACTCTCTACAAGCTCCAGCAGAAGCTCTATGTTCAAGAACCTGCATTGGGCTGCATCTAATCTCATGCTCCATGTTTGCAGGCCTTATGTTTCAGAAGTTTTCCTTTAGAGACAGACACCCAGATCAGCATTCATGGCATAAGAAAGTTCAAACTAAAACAACAGGAGAGAGAGAGAGAGAGAGAGAGTCTTTTTACTTTTTACTTTCTTTTCTTGCCTCACTCTTGGGCCTTGGGGGTTAACATCCTTTATAAGAGAGTTAAGTGCAGATGATTTGCTCGTAGCTCCCGTTTGATACCGGATAAAGCAAATCTTGGTTTTCGTTTTCCTTGTGATGGGCCTGGAAGAGGGGGGACATGTCAGGTATCGGTTTGGGACACATCTTATTTGGTGGTTTTTTGGATGTTAAATACCATTGGATGGGTTACTTTTTATTGGCATAAGAAAGTTCAAACTAAAACTACAGAGGAGAGAGAGAGAGAGAGAGAGAGAGAGAGAGAGTGAGAGACTTTTTACTTTTGACTTTCTTTTCCTGCCTCACTCTTGGGCCTTGGGGGGTTAACATCCTTTAAAAGAGAGTTTAGTGCAGACGGCTTCAGTAAAACCAAGGGAAAAAAAGAAGTTAGGTAGCCGACAACTTTATCGATTTGATTTCAACCATATATAAACAAAAATAATAACATAAGAAGTTGAGGAAGAATGGAATTAGGCATTGTTCAGCAAACCTGAAATTTTAGCACTTGTAAATTCCAGTGCTGATCTGAACTCACTGTATTTCAAACTAAAAATTTAATCATAACTTTGTGCTAGGATAATTTTTCGATAGAATTAACATCTACCTTCCATTGAGCATCTTCAATATCCAGTGATAACTAAGATCTCTGACTTAAACATCAAACTCTATTCAAGTTGATGCAGTTTCATAGAATAGACAAATTGTATGTTATCATACAATTGAAGGCCCTTGAGGGGGATCTTTCCGGGTTTATTCGGCATTGCAAGGAACCAGGAGGCTTAGGTGCTGGATTATTGGACTCCTTCTACCGTTGGAGGTCTTTGGAGTCCTTTGTTTAGAAGGGCTTTACAAGATTGGGAAGTAGATTCAGCTGAGGCTATTTTCGGGATGATTCAGGGGTATTCAATTCAAGCAGAAGCAGAGGATCTTTTGGTGGGGAAGGAGACTTCTATTGGTACTTTTTCCGTGGCCTCGTTTTACAGGAATCTCATTGGGCAGGAGGTTACCTTTTTCCTGGGCGAAGGCATTTGGAAAATGAACACTCCCCTCAAGATGGCTTTCTTTGTTTAGACTATAGCCCAGGAAGCTGTCTCGGCTGTTGATAATCTGGAAAAGAAGAGCATTCATGATGGATAGGGGGATGTACAAAGGGAGTAGCGGAATCTGTAAACCTTCTTTTGCACTGTCCAGTGGCATAGCAGCTGTGGAGCGCAGCGCTCTCTATTTTCGGACTGGAGTGGTTGATGCCTAAATCGATGAAAGAGTTCTTCGGTTATTGTAAGAGGGGATGCCTGAGGGGTGGTAGTAGGAAAGCTTGGGCGATGGCTCCTATTTGTTTGATGTGCTCTCTCTGGAGGGAGAGGAGTAGAAGATCTTTTCAAGGAGTCGAATGCCTGTTGTTTCCTTGGGTTTTTTGGCTAAAAGGAAACTTGTCCGTTTCTTTGTCTTCTTATCTAGAGTTTTGGGGGAGTTGCATGTCCTTGTTGATATATAGAAGCATTTTTTTCCTTTAAGTTGCACGTCCATCGTGTGTTGTGCCCCCTATGGCGCTATCTAATCTAAGTACTAGTCCCAAAAAAAGCACACTATCATATGAATTTTATAGAAGATCCATTGAGAACTTCCAGATTTAATCATTTAATAGAGTTATCAGGCAATAGGCAATATAGGTGAGTTCACATGATCCACATACCACTGCTTCAACAATGATTTAAAGAATCCCGAAGAATCTAAAGCACTAAGAAAAGACTTCAACCAAAAGTTCGAGATGATATGGCCAGCTAATGCTCCAGCATCAAACGGGCCAATCAATAACCACACCACGACAGAATGAGAAAATTATATAGGTTTAAATACACTTAGCACCCTTGCAATTTCATTGACATCCCACTTTGGTCCTTTTATTTTCAATTACAACAGTCAACCCCTTGCACTTTTAGTCAAGCAACAATGTCACCCCGCAGTCACATGCCATTTATTTCTGAGTCGGAAATTAGTCATGTGACCATCACATGTGCTTTTTATGGGGGCATAAAAGTAATTTTGCTCCACTTTTTGCCAAAATAAAAGGACAAGAATAATGAATAAACCTTATAATTATTATTTCCCCATCACTTATTGCCATGTGGCATATTAAAACCCACCATTTTACATGGGAAAATTTTCCTCACCCCTTCCCTCTACAACTGTGTTTAATCGACAAGAAGCAACAATTTGTCCAAACCCTCCAAAATTTCCCAAAAATATCAACACTAATCTCTTCCATCTCTCTCTCTCACACAACCCCCAAATGGAGGAGGAGGTCAGCTGGCTGTTGGGGTTGACCGCTAGGTGTTTGCTGGCTGTGGGATGTCGTGAGTGGGGTGAGTACAGAGTTTAGAGAGTGAGAGATAGAGATAGAGATAGAGACAGAGATAGAGATATAGAGATAGAGATAGGAATTGCAGAGCAAGAAAGAGAGAGTTGGAGTTGTAGAGAGACAGAGAAGGAGAAGAAAGAGAAAAGAAGAGAGAGAAATTAATCTGTGAAATACCTCATTTACCCTTTAAAAAATGACATAGGCATTTTTTGCCCGTGAAAGCAACAGCATGTGATGGAGGGGTGACATTGCTGCTTGACCAAAAGTGTAAGGGGTTTACTGTTACAATCGAAAATACAAGGGCCAAAGTGAGATTTAAGTAAAAGTGTAAGGGTGCTAAGTGTTTTTAACCCTATATATATAGGTATACAGCATGGTAAAATTGTCCAATCCTTTCTAGGTGACCAATCAAGTGAAACTATCTTTCCCTGGAGTCAACGTCAAGATTGACTAAGGTCGCTCTCACCCTCACCCCTCCTAGACTACTGAATAAAATAAATGCATTAATGGTCCACAACTCCATGCATTACGAAACATGTGATAATAGAATTAGAAAGACTAGCAAAAGAAAAAGATAATCATGTTATTGAGTTTGCAGATTGACAAAAATGGACCCTATAATGCTGTAACTGGACATGTCAGATGCAAAAGAATAGTCACACTCGTGACTTGTCATCAACCAGGGAATACATCTATGGAAGTAGAGACACATCTGACCCAGAAAACACCAAGGAAAATTTTTATCTCAAATAGTGGCCTGTGGTAAAATGAGAAACTGTGAACAAAGTACCTGAGATGTTAACTTTCAAAAAATCACTAAGTTCATAAACCAATCAAGAGAGGTGACTTCTGTTTCCAAGGCTCAAAGAGAAAGAGAAACCAATACAAGGAAGAGACAACAAAAATTGAGAAGTCACAGGCGTAATAAATTGTAGATATTGTGCACAATATCTGCACTCTGGTTCCACAACTGATCTTTAAACAGAAGCTAATGTACACCCAGATATTCTCCTAGACCATGATGCTTCAAGAAGATTCAAAGTAAACAAGCTTCACAAAAAAACAAGATCTGAGGATCAACCATCATAATATCAACAATTGTAATTTCAAGTAAACAAATCCAGCGACAGATGATGAAACATAATCATTCTTACTGTAACAAGGACATTATATACTAAAAAATCTGAAAGTGCAAGGAGGGTAACAACCTGGATATTATTTATCAAGATCTGAGGATCCTTAGCAGATTCGATAGCTATAGTAATATGCTTTTCATCTGCTGGAGTCAGTCCCTCAGGACTGACAGGCTTGAGGACTTCAGTAAGGCAATCCCATAGCTTAGGAAGCTTATCAAATAATGAAGAACCAAACTTCTCACACAAATGCTTCAGCGCAAGTTCAGAACCTCTTCTGCTAATAAGGCCCTCAACCCTTGACCGGTCCTCACCAGAAGCTAGAATATGAACCTTTGACTTCTGCTTACCAAAACTGCTCCCAAAGGAGAGGAGGTCTTGATCTTCAATAACCTCTATGGAACTCAAGACTGCAGCTTGTGGAGTCTCACAAGGATCCATGCATGTCAGAGTACAAAGATTCTTAATTAGTTTGTCATTTGGACTAGGCTTACGTGTAATACAATGAGAAATAAGCTCCGCAAGTGCCTCAGCTGCCTTATTTTGCAGAATTTCCTCCTTGAAAACGAATGGGAGATATATTAGAATTATACGAATGTGAGTGTGATTCAAATAGTATATGCTTATAATGCTACCTGCTCTCTTTTAATAGAAGCCATTAAAGGCAATATAATTGGATTAAGCTTTGCAGGAAGCTCTGACATCCAAATAACAGCAGCAGCAACTAAAGAAGAGACAGTAACATGCAAATTACTCTGCGAATTGTTTAAAAATAAGAATTAGCAAGTTAAATGATAGAACTCAAGAAACAATGGATCCTTTTAACCAACAATAAAATCATAGTACACTAAAATAAAATAAACAACACCAAGGCACAGCTAACATTAAAAGTACAGAATTTTTATTTATGCAGGGGAAGAACAAGAAAGAAAAAGACTTCATATAGAAGACATGGGCAAAATCATGCTAGAATTCACCTAGTTTAGATAAGCATATCCAAATGCAAAAGAAATACTTTTTTCTATTAAAAAAAAAAATTCTTGGACCATCTCTAGATATGAAGCAGCAAATATAGCTGCACTACTACACGTCTCAACCATACCTGCACACATTTTAAATAGCCTGCAGTTGTCAAAAGTCTTTGTTTCAATGATTCTAATTCATCAACAATCATCCTTCCTACAGATTCTTCACCAGCAGTATCATTACTTAGCAATGGAAGTCTTGATGCAAAACTCATTGCATTATCTGCACACAAGCTTTCCGGATCAATTATGGAAGGTGACAACATATCATTAAACATAGCGGATGACTCAACAGCACGAAACAATTGACCAGCCTCATTGCGCATTTTAGCATACGTCCGCGAAAGTTCAGAGTAAGGAAGAAGTGAATCTTTTGTAGGGAATGCAGGATCAGTGCATCCTAACAAATCCAACAACCAGTTCTTAAAATTGTTGGAAAACCCAGGGATAAAACCTGTAGTTCCAGAAAGATCCCTGCTTTTGATCTCTTTGAACCAAGAAATAAGAACCATGGAAGCCACCTGATACAATAAGCAATTAATCCAAGAAGCAATCTGAGAGTAGACAAAAAGGAATTAAAGGGAGGGAGGGAGGGAGGGAGGGAGGAACTGTCAAATTTTCTATTCTATTAAAAGGAATATCTAGTACCTGCCGCTGAACTCCAGATAAAGAAGTAAGGGCCTTCCATAATGGATCAACTACAAATTGCAGACAACCCTCGTGCAACTTAGACGCAAAAATTCCCAATGCTGTCGCTGTAACTACTCGGGTATGTGTCACTGAAATTTCCACATCAGCACCAACAATTATCCTGATGGGGGTGGTGGATGGATCTCCGTTTCTCACCTGTGAAACAGTAGCTGTTGCAGAATCTGAGGCAACATTTACAGAAGAATCGCTCTCAGGCTTCACAGCTCTCATCTTAGCTGCTGCTTTAAAATGACTTTTACGAGGAAGGGCTACAGGCCAAAACATTTTTGTGGCATCCAAGGGTGAACCATATGGAGCAGTTGCCAGCTCTATCCAAGAAGAAATAAACAACTTTGCAGCAGTTTCCAAGTCTTCCACTGAGCACTAAAATCAATTTAAGGGTGAAGAATTGCAGCACCAAGAAAGGAAAACAAAATCAACAAAACATTTTAAGCATTAAAAAAATTGAGAGAGAGAGAAACTGAGTTTTAATGAAAGCTATGCACTCCATTGAATTTACACCTGAAGAAGGAGCCTCCAAACCCTCTCTGAACATTGCAATATTTCATCATCCGATTCCAGAAGCAAGTTCTGGAAAACAATCCGGAGTGTATCGCCTAGAATTAAAGAAGGCCAAAAAGTAGAAGAGGACTCAGAGTTGTTCCTTTTGTATTCAGCTTCAAGCAGCCGTTCCTGCTTGTGAAATTCTTAGTTACATAAGGATGAGATCACATACAAATCTAGCTTGCAAGAATGCATATGAGAACAGAAAACACAGAATCACTTACACAAACATAGACATCTGAAAATTAATCTTAAAACCAATGGACACGGCCATGGTAAGTACACACGATGGAGATAAAAAAGAGTTCCAGGCTAATAAAGATGAAAAGAAATACGCTTTCATAGGGCATTAAAAGACATATCAATGGGAATGTAGAATATTGACCCTTTCTCAACAAGATTTGATTTACTTGGTTAAAAATGTAAACAGATAACCAAAGCACTCACCAGTTGTGCAAGGCCGTAAACGCAAAGGCACAAAAGAAAAGCTTACCAAAGTGCGAATAGCTGAATACCGGACTGATGTTATACTATGCCTCATAAATGGCCATAACCGTGGTGCCAATGTTGATAACATGTAGGGATTTTCCTGAGCACCTATTACTTCTCCAAGATCATCTAGACCAACCATTTCATTTAGATCAAATTCCTTTTTTTCTTTTGATGGTGTTCTAGACATCTTAGGAATCATCTCTTCCTGAGAATAGATTTCCGCCAATAAATTCATTACACTGCAACATAAGCAGATGAACAGTTACAAAATTACGGATGCAAAATATATTCATTATTACAACTGCCAAAACAAATTCTAAGCTTGCAATTCTAAACATCTGCCAATTAATTCTACTCATGATGAGATGGGGCTACTAAATATCAGTCAATACCATTACATATAACTGATACGTATCAGTTTTTTGGGCTATCATTACAGAAACAGAGTAATCTATCGCCAATAAATAAAATCACAGATCTACCAGCTGATACAGACTAATATGGCCCGTATTGGCCAATACAGCCATATAGATGCCGATACGACTGTCATGGCCTACCAGCATTAGAAAATTATTTGTTGAAAAAAATATTTTTGTTTTTCTCCTGTTTTCTTTATGAAAATGTTATAGTTATATAATGTCATTGTAATTTAGAAGTTTTTGTAATTTGGTCAAATTAAAATTATACGATTTGATAAGTAATTAACAATTTATTTTCTTTTTATTTGGTAAGTGAGTATTTATATTACCAAAAATAGAGATTATACAATTAAGCTTGACAGAAAATTCGGTACACGTCTCTGAAGAAAAAGACCAACAGGTGCACAAGTTTAGCCTAAAAAAATAATGGCTAATTTTTGTTTATTCTTATGAATTACCTATTTTAAGAGCATTTCTACTTATTATAGATAGTGAAATTGTCTGCTTTTTTTTTTTTTTTTGTCTTAAAAGCAACATAGAATTCAAAATCATTTATACACCATGTTTTTAGATGCTACAATGTTGATTAGAAACCATTACAAACATTTAAATTGTGATAAATAAAAAAAAATACTTATTAATGAGTTTTATGGTGTTTGCTAGCACCAAAAAAAATTCACGAGTTCGGTTTCTAATTCCTATTACACATTGGCTGATATCCTTTAACAACCACGACAACGACTGTTACCGTTACGCCGGCCGATATCGCAATTTAAAACTAGAGATCCCAACTTCAAACCTAGTAAACCCATAAGAAATAGTAAGGGTTTCATAAATAGGACTTAAATGCCTAATAGAAAGTGGGAATGCCCATTCCGAATAAAAGTTAGAATGCTCAATCTTCTTTGAGTTTCGGAATGGCTATCCCATTATATCAGAATGACAGCGAGCCCATTCTAGCTCCCCCTTAGCTTTCAACTATTTGGTAAGCCAACAGAGTAAGAATACCCATTCTAAATAAAAGTCGGGAAACCCAATTTTCTACATGAGTTCAAGAATGGTCATTTTGTTGTGTTGTAGAATCATGACGCTGTATATACATGTATATATACATGAATTTACAGTTTCAGTCCTACACATCTCCAAGAATAAATTATTAAATTTTCCAAAAATATTTATTTACTATTATTACATTTTCCAAAAATAATATTAAAAATACACAAGTGAAATAAAAATTGTATGAAAATTAGAAAGGAAATCATATTAAGTGATAGATTGAAGGCTAGAAATGAAATTACATGCATATCAGATTTTATATCTGTAAGGGAGATAACTAACTAATGGAAATAATATTATCTCAATAGTTAATAGCATAGAAGGCATAAAGAAGAAAACAACAAAGAAGGAAGAAGCAGAAGAAGAAATGCTAACATCAATATTGTTACTTGATATCATGAAAAAATGGAATGCAATAGCTATTCTTAGATAAATTAAATAGTAGGAGAAATAGATTTTAAGTATGGGGAACATGGTAAGTATTTTGGATAACTTAGAAGAAAACATAAAATATGAAAGCCATATAAGAGAACAGGGCATATATAACTCATGAATTTTATTGAAGGGAAAAAAGTGGGAATTTTCAAAATTGGACCCCATAATTATTGCAGTTATGAACTGTTAAGGACAAAATGTAATCTCACTAAGAAGTAAGTGTTGTCGCAACTACTGTTCTTATGTAGACAATATAAAGATCATGTATTTCTCCTATTATATATACATAATATTAAATATATCTACCTATATGAAAAAGCAAAATATTCCAAATAGCCAATACGGTCAACACGTTAAGGTATGATTATTTCAAATTCATTGGTGTCTTCTAGCACAGACTCCTCCTGTTACCAAATGGACAAAATTATCACTTTCATAGGAGGGTAATTTCCTATTTAAAAAACGAACGGCATCAGTAAAGCTATCATGGCTGAACAGTTCGAGCAACACTTCTGGAAGTAATGTCACTTTTGGACAGTGTAGCCAAACATCAAATGGCTGCTTATCAAACAGTTTTCCATAGTCTGCCACAGAAATCACTCATCCATAGTCTACAGCCATGGCCATATTTTCTACCGCAACAGTACGTTCGACTTGCATGTGTTCAGAGACAATTCTGCAGTTTCTTAATTGAACATAGGTTGAATTGCATTGACCTCCCCTGAGATTTTCTAATCAGGCACCTAGAACCCCCTTTCCCTTGGTGGTAGAACTAATGTATATTCCACTACCATGCCTCAATAAAATGACTATTCTGTCCCCATATGCAATTACACAATTATCTCATCTATGCCATTAAAAATTAAATATGTAAACCATTTTACTTTCATTAGATTTATAATACGTTCTAAAATCTTTAATATTAAATACATAATAATGATACTTTAACTTTCTATTGTAATTATTTAACACCAAAAACAAAGATACGTAAAAAGTAAAAAGCCATGGCTATTGCCAAAGCAAATAATGCTTGAATCATTTGTACTCCGCATTAAATTATTATAGCAAGCAATGCTTGAATCAGTTGTAGTGCTTAACTCGATAACATATTATTATATCTTAAATGTTTAATATGTTAAAACGTATTAAATAGTTCATTTATATAAAATGGTTTATGTAATTAACTAATAATGGCATGTATGATAATGTGAAATTGCATATAAGGATTGAATAGGCATTTTATTCAGTCAACTTGGTAAATAATAGTGTTTTTAACAGATCCTAATGATAAGGAGGTCTCTGTTTACTTTTCAAACAAAGGCGACCTAGGTACCTAATCCCGAAACCTCGTGGGAGGTCATTGCCATTTACCCATGAACATAACTGATGCCTAAAAAGATTGAGTGAAACTCTTTCTAAATAATTGCAAAACCTATAACAATTACCGTATCTATTAAATTACAAATCCTAGCTGTCAACTAAAGGCAAGTAAAAAATATCTACAGCAAAAAAATAGGCCAACTACTTACCACTACTACCTAGTGTACAAATCATGAATACTAAATCGGTACAATTGCATGATCATTAACAACAGAGAATTTCATGTTTTCTGCTTTCATAATAAAAGCTATGGATTATCTAAACATAAAAGTCAAAATGTAGCATATGGACCAAGCAACTGCAATGGACACTTTTCTTGGACCAAAAATGCAATCTAACAGATGGGAGACCATAGCCCATGTTTTGGGCTTCCACATATTTGTTTAACTAGACAATAAACATGGCACCGATCAGCTAGCAGTGTCTTGATTGTTGCTGTTCTCAATGTACAGTAAAAACAATGGTAACAACACCAAGGTTTTTCGATCCAATACTAGAATATCCATAAAGGAAATATCTACCACAGAATTAGATTGTTATTTGAAGCAACAACTGGATAGTGAAGGCATCATCAAAATGCAAACGCTAGATCAGAGTGCAAAAGAAATAAGTAGACATTCTGGTAAAAAAAAAAAAAAGTATGCTAGAGTTCATCTCTGTTTTCTGACCACAACTTTTGATCCCAATATCGAATTCATCTAATTCTTGGGCGTTCGAAAGAAGACTTGAAGGGCTACAATTTTGTCTCTAATAGCTATTTCGAGAATAAAACGTTTACTTGGGTCAAAAATGAGCTGGAAGTGAACCTGATCTGGCTTGCACGAGCAGAAACCTTTATGAAAGAGTTGACACCTTTGACAAAAGTGTACTCCTTTAGAGAAACAAAGCATATAAGTATTCTGGACAAAAGTGTCAACTCCACTATTGAAAATTTTGAAAAATGAAGGTGTGGAATGGCTCTTTTAATGACTATAATATCTTCTTCCAAAGCACTCCAACAGCTAGATCAAGATCCAAGGCTATAAATTCAAGGATTTCCCTCAAGAACATGTATGAGATTAATCATCAAAATGAGAAACCCATCAAGATCGAAGATTTGTGCCCTAACAGTGATATTCTTCTTGTCAGTGAGCTTTATTGGTTTATCCAACTCTTTGGGAGTTGTTTGTGTTGGTTTATCAAAAGGATTGTTACCCTTGTGCATGATTGCTTGAGTATTTAAAAGGAACACTTGGAGAAGAACTTCCTCTTGGTGCTCTGTTTCAGGAAAACAAAGAGTTGTTTTTTGGTTATTTCCAGGACAAAATCACTGTTGTAAAGGTCAGCTAGCACCTGGGTAAGGTAGTGTGTAAAAGCTATTGGAAGAAGAATAGTGGGGGGAAATCTCAAGGGGAAGCCTTGCGGAGCGGATGTAGATTTGGGGTTACAAGTCGAATCACAATAAATCTTGGTGTTGTTCTTTTCTTTCTACTCCCTATGTTATTTGCTTATATTTCTTGTATTCATCATTCATATTCTTTCAAGCATACAGACTTTGAAATCATTGGAAATATATTTCTTTCATTTTGCACAAGTTAGAAATTTATCTTTATATTTCAAATACTTGTGCACTTGATTTTGAAATTGCCTTTGGGGTTATAATTTTTGAAGTCAACCCTATACAAAACACCCCCACACCCCCCCCACCCCCCCCACCCCCCCCCCCCCCCCCCCCCCCCCCCCCCCCCCCCCCAAGGGTTGCCATACCTATAGGCAAAACTGTGTACAGTCATGATGCTGTATGACCTGCAAGGTGTTATATCACTAGATAGTCACTGCAGAAATAGTTCTACTGTAGAATGTAGTGAACCACATACTTTCCTAAGGCACTTTCAAGTTCATTTAAGCTGGTGGTCAAGTATGTGTACAAGTATATCCTTGCATTCTTTCATTACTTAGATGCATTATAGATTGTACCATAAATGAAACATATATCACAAATACATAAATAACACATAAAGCAATAGAGGACAACAATAAGGAACCCAATGCACAAAGATACCTGCTAGTTGATGGACTTAAATCATCCAGATCAAGCAAGATATCCCAGAGTAGCATAACAATGGAATGCAATGTTTGACCCTCTAGAGAGACAATAGCAGCAGCAGTAGGTATTAGGGCATCTGCAGCGACTGCCCTTACATCATCATCAGGATCCTCCAGCCCTGCTTTACATGCAGGGATAACGTGGCCAAGCAAATCATGAAGCATCTCCTAGTGTCAACAGAAGAATCACAGAAGCAATAAATAATAAGCAGACACCACCGACACAAAAAATAATAATAATAATAAATTATAAGCAGAAGAATCACAACAGAGAAACCATGCAATGTTTTTGTGTAGTGGCAACCAGGGAGGGAGAAAACACTCTAGCAGAATAAAGACGAAGGCAATGATAATTTTTTTGATAAGTACAATGTGTATATGAAAAGGTACCAAGGGGGTACCACCAAAGTACACTGATGACAAAACAACAGGGAACACGGCCCCAAAAACCTATATAATTACAGGGACATACAATTCCCCAAAAAATCAATAAAAGAGGACAACAAAAAAGGACGGTCCTCCCTTAACCAAAAAAATAAGGAGACCAACACAGCTCCCTCAACACTAAGGATTGAACTCTCCACACCTATAAAAGAACGCCTATTCCTTTCCCTCCGTAAACAACACATGACACATAACAGAGCTGAAACCCACACCTTCCTCACCCTCCTCTTGGGGCAACCTCTACCCCAAGCTCCAAAAAAAACTCTTTAACTGACTGGGGCATACCCTAAGTCACAAATTCACGGAGTAGGTGCGAGAGCCGGAGTGTGAGAGCGTCTAATGGGAAAATATGTGGGATTGAAAGTGCCTATTAAATAATGTATAACTATCAATATATACTTACATATGTATAAAATTGTACATCAAGATATGTGTATATGTAAATATAATATTATTTATATGTTGATAAAATAGTGATATAAATCAATGACTATTTTCATCAAATATAAGATGCAATTAATAAATGAATAAAAAAGTTAATTCATATTATAAACAAAATACCTCTAATCCAGTTGTTTACATTCACTGTAGCATTTGGTTGGCAGTCCATTGTGTAATATTTGCTTTTGTTTTTTGAATTTGAACTCTTAAAGGTTTCAGGGCAAGCACAAAGGGGTGGGTCTCCAAAAGTCCAGAAACTCAAAAGAGAGTTAATATGAATGGTGTTTGGGTTGGCAAGCAATTGATGCGGTAGGGTCTCCAAAGCATACAAACTGATGAGAGTTAATGAGTGAATAAGGCTGTAATGGATTAACTGGGGGATGCCTGTATTAAAACCGCATACAACCAATCAAAACCGAAATAGTATATAACTTTGCACTCTGGTTGCATTCAATTCACGAACTGATCATGAACAAGTCGCGAATTTGCAGCCAATTTGGGATTTGGGAGTGCGTGTGTGACCCCACTACAACAAACTAGGTGACTTAAGGCATTACCACTCCAAACCAAACACGGCGAAGACCATGCTCCAAACTTCTCTAGCGAAGGAACAATGGAGGTGTAAGTGATTAACACTTTCCCCATCTCTTTCACATACAACAACAATCCAAAGACCATGCTGTGCTGTCTCCTTAGGTTATCGGTCGTCAAAATAGCTTCAAGAGTTGCCGTCCGAGCAAAAGAAAAGGCACTTTGTTTCGTCTTCCATAAACCTTTCAAAGGAAAGTTGGGGTCCCCTTTCCCTATGAGATTTCAATAAAAACAGGAGACTGATAACACGCCATTCAATGACCCTTTCCAAGTCCATAAATCCTCCTTGTTTGCCTGAACGAAGAAGCCCCAAAGAGTCTCAAAAAAAAATCAACTGACTCCACCTCCTAGTCCTAGAAAGCCTTTATAAACCAAGGAGACCACATGCCTCCTGCTCAAAATGAGAACCAACGCTAAGTCACTGCTGCCTTTGGGTACATGGCCATATGGTATGGGACTGGAGAAGCCACCTCAAGGGTGTTTGACCACACCAAGAATCATTCCAAATGAGAACCCTCCTCCCATTCCCACCTTAAAATGTATAAATTTGGATTGGAGAACTCTGCCTTGACCTTCATGATCCCCTTATACCACCCAACCCCAAGAGGGCCTCCAACACCTTACGAAAACCATTCGCCTCTATCAACCCTGAGCTTCCTCACAATAACCCTTCTCCATAAGCTCTCCCCTCCAAGGCAAACCTCCACAACCACTTGTCGAGCAAAGCTTCGTTAATCAAAAAAAGATAACACATCCCCAAGCCTCCCTCTTCTAAGGAGAGTTGAACTTGTTTCCAGTCCACCAAATATACTTGAGCACATCCCCTAAGACGTCCCACAAAAATTCCCTCATCAATTTCTCAAGAGTCCTCGCCACAGACCATGGAATAGTCACCAAGGACAAGAAGTACATAGGCAAACTAGAGAGGGAACTCTTGATCAATGTTAGCTTACCTCTCTTAGATAGGTACTGTCTTTTCCAAGAGGTAAGACCTTTGCAATTATCTTGTAGACGTTGCCCACCAAGCTAATAGGCCTAAAGTCCCTGACATGCACAGCTCCCCCTTTCTTGGGAACAAGAACAATAAATGATGAACTTCAAATGATTGAAGTTCTGGAAGGAGTTGACAACGGTCAAATCAGAATTTCCGAAGTAAACGAAGGGGAAGGATGGAGAATCCTAGCTAAATCCTTGCAAGAATTTAGTAAAGAGGCCCTGTCAAGGAAGCTGCAGCTCCCAAAGCCTTTCATGGAGGTGGCGAAATTGGGTGATTGGCCAGTTGCAGTGGTTAGGGCTCGAAATAGTTCATCTCCTGGGGACACCTATGTTGAGGTTCCACTAGAGTCTTGTACAGCCATGATCAAATATGCGAAGAAGTGTTTGGTGGGCTGTATTAAAGACCAGATCCGGTGCTGAAGTCTAGGGGTGGTTCAACAGTGGGTCAATCGGAAATGGGGGGTATCAGCAGGGGTTAAAGTTTATGACCTGTGTGAAGCTTACCATTTATTTCTCTTTCCCTCAACTGAAGAAGCTAAGAAGGTTCTGGGAGGGTGATGGAACTTTGAGAATGAACTAGTTCTTTTGGACTGGTGGTATCTGGCAGCTGGTTGTTTCAAGCACCATTCCAAGCCAAAAGAGGGTATGGGTTAGGGCAATTGGTTTACCGATACATCTATGGGACGTGGAAGTATTCAAGGCCATAGGTAATAGGTGTCGAGGTTTTATCCGCATAGATGCAGAAACTACAAATTGGGCTCACTTTTGATGGGCTAGATTTTTGGTTCAGGAAGATGGACCCTCAATTCCATCCCATCTTCGCATTGGAGTAGGATCGCAAGTGTTCTCGTTACCTACATGGGTGGAGTCAGGTCCCAGATTTGGGCGTAATAGGTCAGAATTCTTCAAGTCTCGAGTTACAGAGCCATCAACCTTGGGGAAGAAAGGGGCGCGTGGAGGATACGATTCTCAAGCGAGTAGGTAAGAGGCTGACGCAAGGAGTGATGTCATCAGCAGAAGATAGACAAACAGGTCCTTCAAATTTTGAATGGGGGATAGCTAGGAATAAAAGTCAAGATCTAGTTAGGAGGTGGCCACGTGGGGTGATGGGTCCAGGTCGGGGCAATCACTATGTGAGAAGGAATTTGGGCCAGGCAACAAAGGAACCAGGCTATTCTCGGAACAGAGTTAATGTTCGTGAAGTGAGTCACAACTATAAGGAAGCCCATGTTACCGCAAATAACCCTACTATGAAGGGTTTTGGGCCCAAGCATTTGGACCCATCTTTTATAAGAGGGGAAGAAGGCTTATCCAAGCCACTGGGTGTCAGGGGAGTCTCTCGAAATGACCAGCCCAGGAGTTACATGGCCTGTCCCAAGGGCTGGTGAGGCCAACTTCTAGTCTTGGGTCAAGATCTAAGGCTAGTAAAGGTGTATTATGCTTCTTCCCTGAACCATTTCTTATCTCTGAAACACTCTTACCCCTAGGCCTAGCAGATTGGGCTCCACAGCCTAGGGGTAAGAGTGTTTCAGAGATAAGAAATGGTTCGAGGAAGAAGCATAATACTGAGGTGGGAGGAGGGCTAGCAGATGGGTGTGGATCAGCTTGTCGTTTTCGAAGAGATGTTAGAAGGGAGGAAGTAGAGCTTGGGGAAGTAGTCAGAAATACATCTACAGATTCAGGTAGGATGGATGAAGAGTAGGAAATTCCAGATAAGGGTGTCAATTTCAACAAAGCTCTTGTGGTAAAAGAATACGGGCATGAGACTGATGCATATGCGGCTAGTCTGCTACGCAGGAATCAGTGGTGCGCTCTAAACAGTAGTGGTCAGGGGGACAACCCAGTGATGTGGATATCACCTCTGAGTTATGTGGTCTCTCAAGTGAGGAAACAGGGATGGCAGATAACAAGATGACGATGCTTTGTATGGATGGGCAGGAGATGGAGGATCTCTCTCCTGTGCTATGCTCACCTTTGGCAGCAATTAATCCAATATGGGAAGAAGAAGAGACACCTGTTGTTAACCTGCTACAAGAGAAGGATAAGGAGTGGTCAGAGTGGGAGCAAGGTAAACTGGAAAGCAATAGCTCCTTCTTGGGGGTCTCTTTTGATGGATCTGAGAAGGACACTTATAGAGTGATGGAGGCTGTAGAAATGAGATGGAGGCAACAATCAAAGCAGGAGGACAGAAATAGAAATGGAGGGGCCTCATCCAGGAAGGATAGGGAACTGAAAAAGCTGGAATGCTCTGTGAATTATGACAAAGGTGACAAGGGGGGGACTTTAATGTGGTTAGGTACCCTTTTGAAAGGAAAGATTGTGCTCACATATCTTCTGCAATGAGGGAATTTTTTGATTTTATAGAGGCTAATGAGTTGATGGATTTGCCGCTAGTGGAGGCAAAATTTACTTGGTGCAATAATAGAAGTTCTCCATCCTTAGCTCGGATTGATAAATTTCTTATCTCCATGGACTGGGAAGAGCATTTTTCCTTAGTGGTGCAAGTTACTCTCCCTAGACCTATCTCTAATCACATTCCTATTTTTTTGGATTGTGGGAGAATCAGAAATGGTCCTACTCCTTTCAGATTTGAGAATATATGGCTAAAAGTGGAGGGGTTTCTTAACAAAGCCAAGGTGTGGTGGAGTTCTTATAGGGTTGAAACCAGGCTTTGTTTTTGAAAGAAAATTAAAACTGGTAAAGGAGGACATAAAGAGATGGAACAGAGAGGAGTTTGGAAGTCTAGTCTCCCAGAAAGCTAGAGCAATGGATGTTACCAGGCAAATGGATCTTAAAGAAATGGAAGAAGCTTTGTCACAAGAGGAAGTCATGAACAGGGAAGAAGCCAAGGCAGAGTAAGGATGTATTGCATGCATGGAAAAGATCAATTGGCATAAAAAAGCACGCTCCTTATGGCTTAAAGAGGGTGTTAGGAACATAAAAAAATTTCATAAACGGCAAACACTCACAGATGTCACATCCATATTGGTAGCTTGATGGTGAATGGGGTTGGAAAGAAGGAAGAGGAGGAGATTCATGAAGAGGCAGTTGACTTCTATAAACAACTGTATTCAGAAACAGATTTGCGGCAACCTAGGGTGGATGGCCTGGATTTCTCATCCTTGTCTCTAACTGAGAAGGAAACTGTGGAAGAATCCTTCACAGAGGAGGAGATATTGACAGCTCTAAAAGATTGCAATGGTGATTAAGTTCCTGGACCATATGGGATGACAATGGCTTTCCTTGTTGCAGGATGGAGTTTTGTGAAGGCAGAAGTGGCAGCAATGTTCCATTATTTCTATGAACATGTCACTTTTGATAAAAGTCTTAATGCCACTTTTATCATTTTGATTCCTAAAAACGGCAGGGCGACAGAGTTGAAGGACTTCAAACCCATTAGTCTCGTGGGTTACATTTATAAATTGCTAGCCAAAGTCCTCGCCCATAGATTGAGAAAGGTGGTGGGTCAGGTGGTCTCGGAAACCCAAAATGCTTTTATAGGGGGTAGACAAATATTGGATGCAGCCCTTATTGCCAATGAAGTGGTGGACTCCAGATTACGATGTGGTACTCCTGGGATATTATGCAAATTAGACATCGAAAAGGCATATGACCATGTGAATTGGGATTTTATGATTTATATGATGGAGAGAATGGGATTTGGGGAGAAATGGACAAAGTGGATACAATTTTGTATTTCAATGGTCAGTTTCTCTATTTTGGTGAATAGCACTCTAGCATGATACTTTCCCAGTGCTAGGGGATTAAGGGAGGGAGATCCACCCTCCCCTTTTTTATTCATCCTTGTTATGGAAGCTATGAGCAGACTGATCAAAATGGCCGTGCAGGGAGGCATGCTATCAGGTTTTGAGGTTGGTAAAACGGAGAAAACCTCAAAGGTGATTTCTCATTTATTATTTGCTGATGACACCTTGATTTTCTACAGAGCTGAGGAGGAAGACTTGAGGCACCTCATATGCGTTCTTATTTGTTTTGAAACTGTCTCGGGGCTCAAAATTAATGTGAGGAAAAGTGAAATTATTCTTGTGGGGGAGGTATGCAATATCCACAGTCTGGCTGATTGTCTGGGATTTAAGATAGGATCACGTCCCACCTCTTATTTGGATTTACCATTGGGATCTTTGTTAAAGCCCCCTCGGTTTGGGATTGTATTGTGGAGAGAATGGAAAGAAGACTAGCCATGTGGAAGAGGCAATATCTTTCAAAGGGAGGATAAATGACGTTGATCAAAAGCACCCTTGCTAGTTTACCCACTTATTTTGTCTCTCTTCATCATACCATCTTCGGTAGCAAACAGATTGGAAATGCTTCAAAGAAACTTCCTTTGGGGAGGTTGGGGAGATGAGTTTAAGTACCATTTAGTGGATTGGGGGAGGTTATGTAATCCCATGGTAGAAGGAGGGCTAGGGTTTCGTCATCTCAGGTTGTTTAATCATGCGTTGTTGGGGAAATGGCTATGGAGATATGCAAATGATAGGGAATGTTTTTGGAGGAGGGTCATTCAGATCAAGTATGGCTCAGAGGAAGGTGAGTGGTCCACTAAAGAGGTTAGGAGCTCTTATGGAGTTGGTCATTGGAAAGGAATAAGGAAAGGGTGGGCTGATTTTAACGCTCATATACACTTTGTTATTGGGGATGGCAGCAGGTTAAAATTCTGGCACGACACTTGGTGTCAAGACACTCCCCTGTCAGAGGCTTTCCAAACTCTTTTCGACATTGCATCGGATAAAAATGCGAAAGTGAGTGATTACTTGAGGTTCACAAATACAGGGGTTATGTGGGAACCCCAATTCCATCATAATGTCCATGATTAGGAGCTTGATACAGTTGGGAGAGTTTTTCCAACTTTTGTATGATATAAGGAGGCCTAGAGAGAGAGAAGATAGAAAAGTTTGGGAAGATAATGGTGGTAAGTTCTCAGTTAAGAACTTTTATCATGTAATCAAAAGAGGTACTGCAAGTAACTTTCTGTGAAAAATTGTTTGGAGAGTAGGGGCCCCAACAAAGGTGTGTTTTTTTTTTTTTGTGGACAGCTGCTTTGGATGCCATTTTGACAATCGATAACTTGGGAAAGAAGGGGAAGATGCTACCAAATTGGTGTTGCATGTAAAACACTTGTGGAGCCTTATTTATGTGAGTTTGCAAAAGAGTTGTGGAGCCTTATTTATGTGATTTTTGGAGGGTGTTAGGTCATGCCAGGATCTGCCTATCAACTACTGGAATCTTGGGATGGGGATTGTCGAGTCAAAAGGGTTTAAGAAGGCTTGGAGGGTGGCTCCTTTGTGTTTGATGTGGTGTATATGCAGGGAGAGGAACAGAAGAACTTTTGAGGAGGCGAATCTGGATATTCTTAAGCTTAAATCTTCTTTTTTGCATAGATTTCAACTTTGATCCAAAGGAAATTTTTGTGCTTCTTCTTTTGCTTTTATTGACTTCATTGGGGACTTATCTTTTGTAGATGTTATATAGTTCTCTTTGTATACCCCCAATGTACAATCTTTTGCCTGTTTTTGGGTATCTATAGAAGTTATTTACTTATCAAATAAAATAAAATATCTCTAGCACAAACATCACCTCGACTCTAACCACACTCTTTAACACTGTTGGAAGAAAGCAAGGGAAACCCCATCAAGCTTGGAGCCTTACCACCATTAAGATTATGCAGGACCCTGAGAACTTCATCCCCAAAGAAAGGGACAACTAACAAGTTGTTGTCCTCACCAAGAATAAAGCTCAACTCTAGCCCATCAACCCATAGTCTCCATTCCTCCATCTTAGAATACAACTTTTCATAAAATTCAACAATGCCACAAGAAATATCTCTCTCTAGACAAAACTGCCCCATCAATCACCACTTTCCCAATATGATTATGCCTCCCATATGCATTAGCTATCCAATGAAAGTATTTAGAATTCCTATCCCCCTCTTTAAGCCATAAGGATGTGGCTTTCTGCCTCCAGCTTATCTTCTGGGAAGTCATCATCCTCCCCACCTATCCTTTAAACTCTGCCCTCAACACTTTCTCTTCTTTTGGGATGCCCTCTCCCGTTTCTTTTTCATCTAAAACTTTAATGTCTTCAAGCAGCCTAGCAATTCTAATCTCCACCCTACCAAAAACCTCCCTATTCCATTTCTTCAAATCCTCCTCCAAAAGTTTCAGTTTCCTAGCTAGACGAAAGCTTGGTGTACCTTCCACCATATATCCCTCCCACTAATCTCTCACCTCCACAAACCCCTCCTCCTTGAGCCACATGTTCTCAAATCGAAAAGAAGTCAGCCCACTCCTCAACCCTCCACTGTCAAGCAAAATAGGAACATGATCAGAGATAGGTTTGGGAAGACAAGACTGACACACAACAAAAAAATGTTCCTCCCAATCAAAAGATACAAGGAACCAATCTAACCTAGACATGGATTGCCTCTCCCTGGTATTACAAACCAAGTAAACCTCCCCCCCACCAGCGACAAATCTAATAACTCCTCTTGGCCAAGGAACTCAGAGAAATCTCTCATGTCCCTATTGAGAGCTAGGCAATCCAACCTCTCCACAGGAAATCTAACTATATTGAAACCTCCTCCAATATACTACAAGTCATGTATAATAATTCCAACTAAAGCCCCTACGGGTCCTAATGTCATTAGGACCATGTACCCCAGAGGAAACCCCTGAAAAACCATCCTAAACGTTTTCCGACGAACAAGATACAGAGAACAACAAACCTTTACACCTTTCAAAGAAACTTCCAAGCATCCCACAAGACACAGATACCACCACCCTGCCCACCGCCCCTAAACACTCCATCTATTTTCGTCTCCTACAAACACCCCAGGTCTCCTTTCCATTTCCTCAATGAAGATTCACAACTACACTCTTTATTAGGTCATTCAAGCCTCTCACATTCCAAGAAATTAATATATCTTCATGATGATAACAAGAGAAAATCTGATCCCCTTCCTTTACCCTCAAACAATCTCCTCCCCCCTAGCAATATAAGGTTCATAGTTTATCCCACACTCTTAAGTTTCTTTGTCCTTGCTCTCTTCTGCTATTGGAGCTTGACCCTGCCTGCTGACTCCTCCTTTATGCACGTCTCCAACTTCTCTCAATGTTCCCAAATAAGTGCTTCACCTCCTCCTCATGCCCTGCAATAGACACTCCAGGAAATATGTTGAACCCCTTAATCTTCCTGCTTGCTCATTCAGAAGCTTCCACTAGCCACCAAACCCTCCACCCCATTCCCCATCACCTGTTTCCCCCGATTCCTACCCGGAACACCCCTCCAAGTTTACACAGCTACTCACCTGCCTCCTCCCTGACCTCTAGAGCCAAAATTGACAACCCCCTCTCACCGCAACGACAACCCATTATACCCTCAGCCCCCTCCCCACAAAAGGACCCCTTTTGGAAAAACATACGTTGCACCCAACGCGTGACATGCATCCCCTTCGAGTCACCGTCCTTCCTCTGTTTCGAACCCACCTAGCCTGAGTCACCTAGTTGCAGCGATGAAAGATGTTGTTGTTGCTGCCTAGCTTCTCCCCCATCGGTTTTCTGAGGTCCCAAGGAGTAGTCGCATGCCTCTGATAATTCACCCCAACCAAAGACCCCTCTCTGGATCAACAAACACACACCCACCTCCTGAGACTGATGCCACAGCTCCAACCTTCACAAGGCCTAGGTAAAACCTCAACATCAATTCCCCTCCTCCATCTCTTTTGATCTAGTTTAACTAAATTCACGGGCCAATCACTAAGTTGAGCAACTTGCAAGTAGGACCTGACTACAATAGTGCTCCTTCCTTAAGAATTCAAACCTAGCTCAGAGAGAGCTTTAGACATACTCAACCTAACATGGCAAACTCTGACTATGGTATTCTAACCTACTCCAAGCCCCGACTCCCATGGACCGCAATCTCCACATAACTGCCTTCCCTACTGCAAAGAAGCCGGCCTACTATCCACTGCCGCCTCTGAGACTCCCCAAGAAACTCCTCCCATGCACATTTAGGAACACCTAGAGCAATTTTTGACAAAACCACTGTACCTCAAAGCCCCAGAGAAAAACCTCCTTTTGGACTCCTCTCCCACGCTCCACCACACTCATGCCTTGAACTCCACTCTAAATATCGCAACCAAAGCCGAACATGTTCCAACCCAAGAGGCAGGATCATCTTCTGCACTTGAATCAACATCACAAGCTCAAAGGCAGTAATAATAAGGCATTTGTAGGAATATGACACTACTAATTTGCTTTCTACTATCTTGGGCATGCATTATTTTTGCAGCTGTTGGTACATTGCAATACCTTGTAAATTCTAAGACCAAAAGACACATATAGTTAGTGTTATTATTTTTTTATAAGTGAACAAGAAATACATCTAATGATTTAATGTCATATTATCACCTGATAAAATTCATCTCATGAAATATGGAGATATGATACGCTATTTTGGTCAAGCAGTCCAATCAACTATCACTTATTCACTTAGCCTGAGACCAGAAAAGAATAATTTCCTCCATCTGCAACTTATCCATGGAGCATAATTCTTTCACGGCCAGTTCCAAACAGCACCAGCCTTTAAAGTTTTGATGACCATAGTAACAATGCCACACTTAGCTCATTTCTAGGGTTGTCAAATTCAGCTTAACTTAAAAAAAAAAAAAATTGAATTCTTTGATGGCCAGTTCCACCAGTAGCACCAGTCCTTAAAGTTTTGGAAGGCATAGAAACAATGCCATACTTAGCTCATTTCTAGTGTCGTCAAATTCAGCTTACTTAAAAAAATAATTTGAATTCTGCCCAACGAGAGGAAATGATCAATTCCTACAGTGAGAAAGTAAGAAGCGCACCACTTAACAAATTCTACTGGAAAAAAATCATCATACTTCTGATAAAGCAGAAAGGGGAACTTGCTATTGTTTCTACTCCCCGCTCACACCCTCACTTTTTGTCAAAGAGAAACTAAGAATGAACTCCCAAATACTAATACACAGCCTGCATTTTGCACATATGACTTGCCAGTGAAAAATTCAGGGGAAAAAAATAGTTACACATCAGCTAACAAACCCATATGGAAATTTGATTATGAATGGCTCAGACCTCCTGATATTACAACGATCCTTACAAGATGGGCAGGAAATAATATTTACACTATCAGTCCAGAAAGAACAAGACAAAGTATGTTTAGGCCACTCTAGAAATTGGCTTACTATTACTTGTAGGACTTCAAGAACCAAGTCAATGTGTCCAATTACATTGCCAAAACTGCAAGGATATTATTGGCTTCCAACTACTTGTAGGACTTCAATCACCAAGTCCATGTGTCCAATTACTTTGCCAAAACTGAGAGGATAATATTCCTAGAAGATACCCACTGTTATTGGGAAGAAGGATCGTTTTGCTACATCCATCTATATACAATATAGAAAAGGAGGCCGCTATCGCCGAGGTTGCGACAAGTGGCTCATTTTGAGTGACTCTAAAGTGTTGCTTAAAAAATAAAAAAATAAAAAATAATTGTTTGGTTATCTCTTTGGTTCACTATACATGTATTTAACTGTTTCGTTGTCTCTTTGGTCAGTGCATGTACTTATTTTTTTGAACTGATTCAATGCACTTATTATTCAATGTATTTACTTAATGTATTAATGGTGGTTGTGGCGGATTGTATTTTTTTTGTTCATCAATTTATAGATGTTAGTACATTGATTAACGCATTTTTGTCTACATTTATGTTAGTATATATATTTTAGGTTCATATATATATGTTGATTAATACATGAATATAAGATTCATTTTATTTGTTTTGGTTCATGTATGTCATGCTCATGAACATACACTACATTTATATAAGTGTACACTACATATAAATGCCCAGATTATAAAAGAATTATTATTAATGTATTTATTTATTTAGATGAAATACACAATTGAACACAAATAGTTAGATGAGTACACAATTAGTTTACATAAATGGTTAGATGAGTTAAATATAAATAGTTAGGTGAAGACACAATTAAATTACGTAAAATAAACTACATAAAATATTAATTAATAAATATTATCATATTTATTTTATATGTAAAATCACTACAACAAAATAAGAAATTAAAATTAAAAAACAAATCTTGTGGGTGGCTCTTTTTTTATCCGTTGTTTTTTTAATTTATATAGGTTCACTTCTTTGTACAAATCAATAAGTAATTATCTATCGATAATTACTTTTTTTGACCTTTTAAAATTAATTATAAAATAAAATGCATCTTTTTTATTTATTAAAAGTTGTAAAAGTCAATCAACTATTTTTTTAATTTTTCAACTATTACTTTAAGTACATGCACTATGAAAAATCAAGATTGTATCTACATTTAATAAAAATTCTAAGAGTCAATTGACTATTTTTTTTAATTTCCTAACCTATAACCTCAAATACATTCTTTTTATTACTTCAACAAATATTAAGACACATGTTAAGCATGCATCATTTAGTTATGCAAAGTGAGGGCCTACATTTTTCACTGTTAAAGTGTATTATTTTCTATTCTCTTATAAGAGTAGTCTTGTAATCTTGCTGCAAGTTTTGGATAATATATATAAAAGTTAAGGTGTAGGGTTGAATTATCAAACCCAAAACCTATTCTCCTTTCTCTATCTTCTCTCTATACCTCTTCTCCTCTTCTTCTCTCCTTCCATCTAATCCCTATTTTCACTTCAACTTGGTATCAGAGCATCCGGTCCATACCTAGAACACGTTGGAGTAGTCTGAATATGATGGTGCAGTAATTTTCAAGAGTTGACGTCAGCATCCGTACGATGACGTCATGCTGATGTCAGCAGCCATACGGTGCCCGATGGTTCAGGATCACCCAATTTGAATCGATTTTTGCTTTTGAGTACTATGGTATTTTTTTAGAATTTTTTGAAGCCATTTGCTGTGTCTTTTCAATTTTCAAATATTTTTGGCTCTATTTTTTCGATCTCCTGCTTCCTTCATTACCCAAGATTTTTTATGCTTCTTATCTTCCTCATGGGTGCCGAAATGAAGATTTAGAGGCTCACTTGGTGATTTCTTGTTGATTTATTGGGTTTCGTTGGAGTTTTTTGCCATTTTCTAGTTCGGCTTTGAGGTTTTTGCTCTGTTTTTGTTCGGCAGTTGTGTTTTCTGCCCTGTGATGGCTATTGGGTCCTTGGTGGTTGCTTCTCTACCCTCTTTGATACTGCTACAATGTTCGCGAGGCTCTCTTCGATAGTTGCTTATCGATTTCTTGTTGTTGTTGGCTGTTTGTGCACAACGGTGGCCAACCCTGTTCTAGTGGCGGTTCGGTTACTTTTTGTTGATCTGTTGCATCTCTTGTGGCTCACTTCTGGTGTAGTGTCTTGCTTTCTCTTGGTTTACTTGTACCATTTTGCCTTCTATGGCTACTTCAAAGGCTTCTGATTCCCAACCTCCTAAATACAAAAGTTCTTTGATCAGAGAGGATGATCTGCCTCGCTCAATTACTTCTAAGCGATTGAATGGGTTAAACTACCTTGCCTGGGCTCATGCGGTGAAAATTTTTCTTCGTGAAAAAAGAAAATTGAAATTCATCACTAGTTTACCTCCTCCCCCTGAGGACCCACTATCTGATTATTGGTTGAGTGAGGATTCCCTTGTTATGGACTGGTTGTAGCATAGTTTGGAGCCTCATATTGCCACTACCGTTGAATTTTGTGATTCCTCCAAAAGAATTTGGGATTCTCTTGCCGAATCTTTTTCACAACAGAGTAATGTCTCCCGAGTCTTTGAGTTGTATGAGAAGATCTTCACCATTAAACAGTCTAACAAGCCCTTATCTGATTATTATAGCACCCTCAAGAATTTGTGGGAGCAACTGTTGCAGCTTCATCCCTTTACTTCTGATTTGGAGCAACAGAAATGCCATTGGCATAATTTGGCAAATTGATTTACCTTACTGTTACTTGCCCCGACATTACTTATGTTGTCGGGGTTGTCAGTCCATATATGCATGCTCCTCGCGATCCCCATTTTACAGCCGTTTGTCGGATTTGCAATATTTGACGGGCGCACCTGGCTGTAGATTGTTATATCGGCCTTCTACTTCTTTGTCTGCTATCGGTTTTAGTGATGCTGACTGGGTTGGTAGTTTTCTAATCGACGATCCACATCTAGTTATTGTACCTTTGTTGGTGACAACCTTGTTACCTAGCGGAATAAGAAGCAACCTGTTGTTGCTCACTTTAGTGCTGAATCCAAGTATCGTGCTATGGCTCATACTGCTTCTGAGATGCTATGGGTTCACTCCTTAGTTCAAGATTTTGATATTGTTGTCCCTACTCTTATGTCGATGTATTGTGATAATCAGGCTACCATCTTCATCGCCAATAATCCTTTTTTCGTGAGCGTACTAAACATATTGAAATTGATTGTCACTTTATTCGGAATCTTTTGCTACGCAAACAGATAGCTATACCCTATGTCCGTTCCGACTCTTAGTTGGGTAATATTTTCACGAAGCCGTTAGCTCGTTCTACTTTTCAATTTTTGTGTTCCAAGCTGGGTATATTTGATTTATATACTCCAGCTTGCGGGGGAGTGTTAAAGTGTTTATTTTCCTATTCTCTTATAAGGATAGTCTTGCAATCTTGCTACATGTTTTGGTTAGTATATATGAAAGTTAAGGTGTAGAGTTGAATTATCAAACCCTAAACCTATTCTCCTTTCTCCATCTTCTCTCTATACCTCTTCTCCTCTTCTTCTCTCCTTCCATCTAATCCCTATTTTCACTTCAACTTTCACAAATTTCAATATTTTATACAACTAAACATATGTAGTTTTGTACAAATTGAACTCTAATTTTAATACGAATTTGAAAAATTAATTAGACTATCTTCTTAATTTTACCTTTAAATAAACGCGTTCATGATACTTAAAATAAATTGTTTCAATTATTTAAGTTTCGACTACAAATATACGAGTACTTGATAACTTTTTTACTCTACTAAAAATATTATACATACTGTAATTACTAATCAGCCCTCTTTTTCAATACTCTCTTTATGCGAATAATTAATTTTCATTTTTAGAATGATTACATTTGTGCGGTCTATATATTTCATAGAAAATTATATTATTTTTAAAATACATAAACAAAGATAGATAATACAGTTGAGTACACTAATATTCAATTTACTATAAGCATATCTGGATTAGTTAAAAACTTTCAAAAAATGACCAAATAAATCATATTCAATTTTTATTTAAAATAATTGTCATTAAACAATAGATCTAAATCAGTATTCCAAGCCCGTCCCACGGGTCTAAAACTAGTGGAACAGGAATAGGAAGAGAAACCTGAACAAATAAGCAAGATATTCTAGAACGTGAGATAGGGGAAGGCTTACACAGATCACAACTATAAAAGGCTTGAGGCAATCCCAAACGCAAGAGTGAAACATTTATAACAAAAAGGATTATAAATAAAAGTGGTCTATGTACCTCATTAAATTTGTTATACTGGAATTGATAATGTAAAAGCATATAACTAAGTGCAGCATATAAAGGTGAGATCTTGATATAGCAAGGCCCTTTCCATAAATCTCGATACTATAGAAAGGGCAAAAAAATTTATCTTCTTCGGTCTACTTCTATTAATTTACGGTATCACCTAATAAAAATTTACCAAAAAGAAGAAGAAAATTATGGAAAATATAGGGAAAAATGTTTGACATTTTACTGTATCTACACCACTAGGTTACAAGAAGCAATTTCATATTCTCTACCATACAATTTTATGCAATAGGAATTTGAGCAGGGTCCCAATTTTCATTTAGCACCATAGTCTGTACAATAATAGGCACCTGATGACACACCAGTGTGACCAGAAAGCTATTGCTGGTAATAAATCATAACATGAACTAAGCATAGCAGGAATCAGAGCGGATTTTGGATTAGCAACAATGATATTGCAAAGGACAAAGGCTTACCAGTCGCACAGCAACCAAATATTTGATACCCAAAAGACTCCCGTGTCGAATTTCCCATTCTGGTCTACGCTGAAAAAAGTGCAAGAACTAATTAAAACAGATGTTACAGTGAAAGAATATATATCACGGTACAAACAATAAGACTGTCACAAACCCATATCTCTAAGACCGTATTTACCTGCATTTGGAGCAAGATGTTCAATGTCTCATTAACTAATGTGGGATGCATGTACTTGAGCACAGCACCTAATGCTTGTGCACAAGTTTCTCGTACTGGAGCAACAACCTGATCAGAGACATAGTCACCAAACCTGCAAAAGAAACAACATGACAAAAATTCATGTAAGGGCCTCCAAGAACATTGCTCCAAAATATCACCATAATATCTAAGAAGCATAATGCAATAGTCACTAAAACTGCAAAAGAAAGAAATGAAAAAAATTCACGTCGAGAACATTGCTCCAAAATATCACCATAATATTTAAGAAGCATAATGCAATGAACTACTGACCAACTCAAACAGCAGAAACTATTATTATTGCCAGGTTTCAGTACCTATGAACTAACTGAAAATAAGCAATAAGAAACTAAAGTTGATGAATGGAACCCAATGGAAAAACGAATGCATACCTGTCCAGTGACAATACACACAAGAAACGAATTGCACAGTCTTGAAGAAATTCACAATTTCTAAGCCAAGAATGCCTAGCCAGTTTAACCAAGTTCATCAGCTCAAAATTTTCAGAAAGACTTTGCAGTATATCCATCTTGCCGATTGAACACTTATCTTCACAAGAACCCTTTGTCTCTGGCATATCCAGATCTTCAGGATCATAAACAGAAGATTGAGGCTCTATCTTAGCAGAAGTAAAATTAAGTTCACCATTGGCCTGTTCAGCAGACAAATTGCTTCCGCTACCTTCAACCTTTACACAGGCATGAAAGTTATCATTCCCGCCGGCAGGAATCATAATGTCCATCAATGGAGATGATAAGTCTTCAACCTTTGGCCTCTTCAGGTTTGGTTCAATCTCATTTGCTGGCACTTGCTTATTCAAATCAATCTCTCTCTCTCTCTTCATAGTCAAGCCATTTTCTTCATCTTTTGTTTCAGAAAATAAAGGCCCACCACAACTCAGGTCAGGCATAAAGACTCCCGCACAAGCACCCTGGTGGGTTAAAATTTCTCTTAGAGCCATGACACTACCATGGCGAACCTCCCAAACTGACAACATAGAATCAGAGAAACTCTCAATCAGTTAAAAATAAATAAAAATCACTGAAAGTTCAAAATTGCGGAAAATAATACACGAGCTTACCAGGATCAAACATATCAATAATGAGTTGTTCAACAAAATTATGGAAAGGCCAACCTCCATCTCCATCGTGCTCAAAGCTGTCGTCATCAAGAATAGGATCCGAAAACAGCTGCATCACAAAAGAACTTCAAAATTTGGAACCAAACGTCCATATAGGAAGATAGAACACAGTGTAATTGAAGTTTGATTCTTTTTTTCCTTTTTCTATGTTGGGGAATAACTACAGAATATGGAAATAAATTCCATCCATGTATCGTGGTCACAAACACAAGATACAGACACGGAAGGCATACAACAACAAAGAAATACATTCTTCATATATAGAATAATATGTCACATACAACAAAAATTAGGTAATGATAAGGAAAGCTATTCCACAGTTGTAACTTGTAACATGAAATTTGAAAATTATATATCACATAAATCATAATGGTCGACGCGCATACACAAAAACACAGCAAGAGCACACACACACACACACACTATATATATACACACACACACACATGCCTGAATGTGTTTCCTTAAATACTTAAACATCTAGAGGCATGGGTAAACTCTTACAGAGAAAGAAAATGCACACAATTATAATGAGTCAATGACTCTCCATCCACACCTACTCCTTTGATAAAACCTTCACGTGTCTTACTTCCTAACTTGTACTTTTACATCAAACTTTACTTTCATATTTCATTACCATCAAACTTCTTTTCAGTGCAAAAATAATGTCAGGTCCCAACATCCACGATTTAGCGATCATGTTGGTGAGTGACCACCTAATGTTTGAAATTATGACATTGCTTTTAAATAATGGGTACATCCATGAAATACTTTAAAAAGGTAAATATGGGAGCATCCATAAATGCAAGACAGATGACCAAGAGCGTCTCAGACGCTTTAGTAACTGCAACTTTTCCCTCAGCCAATATTCTTTAGTTCTGCCAACTTTACATTTTTTAGTTCTGCCAACTGTTGCTTTTGTCAAATTAATTTGTTTCAGATACGCTGTGCTCATATGGGAACAGTTGTTTCAGATACGCTGTGCTCATAAGAAGGACATAGACAACTGTTCCCATATGAGCACAGCGTACCTGAAACAAATTAATTTGACAAAAGCAACACTGATGTCAGCCTTACATGCCTCAAAGTGCCTGACAGGGCATAATGGGTCATAATTATAGTAACAAACATTATGCTTCTACATTCACACAACGAGGGCTAGTCCCAACTATTTTGGGCTGACTACAGAAATCCTGCTTTGCAATTCTGATCTGACCATATTGAAATTAGACATATGCATCATACCTCCCTTTACCATCTCAAGTTCTCAACCCACATTAATTTTGGTCTTCCCCTAGCATTACCCTCAATGTTGACCACAACACTACTCAATAGAGGAAAATCTTGACGATTTATGATCTACGCAAGCGAGGAAAATTTTTGATGTATTGGTGCTTTTTGTGCAAGGGTGATGCAGAATCAGCGAACCATCTCAACCATCTCCTTCTTCACTGCTGTGTGGCAAGGGAGGTTCAGAGTTTTGTTTGGGGTGTAAAGCGTGATTCCGAAATCTGTGTAAGGGGTTTGTTTTTAGGTGCTAGCATGTACTGGGTTACATCCTGTGTATAGCCTTTTGTAGACAGGATCCTGTGTCCTCTATACTTTTACTTCATCAACAAAAAAAAATAAAAACAAACAAAAACCTCGAAGAGATATCATACTCCAAGCTCTGAAGTTTGCTCCAATATATTTAGGATGAAGAAAACCGGTTCAGTTTCCATTACAAAAATTCATCTAGTTATGCATACAATGAAACACAGGTACTTTGAGGCCAACAGAAAAGTAAATCTCAAAAACCACTTCTAAAAGTGGCAGCATAATGCAACATAACTAGCAAGAAAGAAAAGCAAAATAACTAGCACACACCCGCAGCACACGTATACTATTTCAATACCTTACTAGAGCTTGATGAATCAGGACAAAAGCCCTTTGGCGACATCACATCTTGAGAGTATGTTACCTCCATATCTCCATCCTTAGACCAACCTTTTGTTTGGTCTTTCGAACTTATTTTTGCTTTTCGTTTTAGAAGATTCAGTTCCCTGGCACTAGGCCTTCTTGATTTGTAACCGGGTACCATATTTGCCACTAGTTGCCGGACACTATGAACAGAATGTTGTGTATAAAAATGATGGGGTACCCCATTCCCATGGGAGTTGAATTTGTGCACAACAAGGTCTTCATCTCTTATCATGTCATTGAGATCCATGAACTGCTCGCACATATCCAAACCTGCACAAGTCATATGTCAGTGGAAAAAGAATATATCCAGATAACTTTACAACTAGGGTATTACATAGACATCGTGAAAACATTAAGGAAGAATAGATAAAAATAAAATTTTCCAGTTCCAAGGTTCACAAAATAAACAAACTTAGAACAGAGAGAGGCAATAACAAACAACGTGAAAAATAAATAAATAAGCTACTTATAACTCATTGATGTGGGAGATTAAACCAATAATAAAGCAAGCCATCCACATACCAGAAATCACCTTAAACTAGACGAAGGTGCTAATAGCCTTGATGGAATTTTACCAAGACTTAAGATGGCATCCCACTAAAAAACTAAAAAACCAATAAAGGGAGGAAGTGGTAAGGGAGAGGGATGGAAACTACCACCTCAAACTGGAGGCCATCAATTAGTAATTTTCCTTAATCAGGGGAATCCAAATCATCTGATAGCTGACACCGTACAATAATAGTTACCAAAGCTGACTTAACATCTAACCAACCCAGTTACTTTTCTGTTACACCATACAATCATATGGAATCCTCTTGTTATGGTCTTGCCAGCCAAAAACACAAAACAAATGAGATAGGATTTTACCTAAGCTCAACATGTTACAGCTAACATCCTAATCAACAGTTGGAAGAAGACCCTCCTGCTTCCTTCTTTAATGCCATTAGCCTACTCAACAAACTGTCTTCAGACGAGAAGTCTAGCCGGTAACCCATCACTACAAGGAAATCAATACATGAATTCTTTTACCAATGATCCAACTCAATAGCACACCCGGCTACTTAACAATCTCCCTTAAACCAACTAGTGATGGTGTAAAAGAACAGCTGAACGGAAAAATAAAATTAATATGCCAAAACTTATTGGTGCCTGGTCTTTTAAACGATTTCAGCAAAGAAAAAAAGGAGCAAAGGCTTTTGTGGAAGAAAAAGGGGAAGGAAATATAAGGGACTAAAAAAGAGAGTGGAAAAGGTTTATGCGGAAAAGAACTAGGAACGTAAACAATCTAGAAGTTAACTATGGAAGTTAGAGTGCTATAGTCTTTGATCCTTGGGCAAGTGGATCTGTCTTGGATGTTCCCTGGAGCTGTTAGGGACTTTGCTTTGACTTGGAGAGGAGCCAGAGTGGTAAGAAGAAGTAAAAGGCGTGGTCCATTGTTCCACATGCGGTTATGTGGATCATTTGGGGCAAGCATAAGCATAGGACTTTTGATGGGGTTGAAGTTCCGCCCTTCAAGCTTAAGAGTTGTTTGTTTTCTCTTTTGTAGAGTTGGTTTACAGCTGGGGCTGACCCTTCATTGGACCAACTTTTCCATTTTGTTGAATTTTTTATTAGCACGACACATACAGGGTATACGGTGTCTAGTTTTTGTTTGACCTTTTTGTTCATTCGTATTAGCCCCTTGGTACCTCTTCTTTTCTATATACTTTTTTATTTATCAAAAAAATAACAATAATAATCTGGATTATAACAAAGAGGTCAATACAAAATTAAAAATATGCAACCAAACTAAGCCTATAACACTTGAATCTACTGCAAACCACTCAAACATTTCCATAAAAGAATCCCTCTGTTAGTTTTCTTTAAACCAATAATAAAAGTAGTATCCAATCCCTCCAAAACCCATAAAATATTTCCATGAAAAATCCATCTACTTGTGTTTTAAACCAAGCAATAGAATACTTTTAGCCTTTGAATTTCATCTAACCAGAACCAAACATAATAAAGTCTCAGAAATTTTACTTTTCTAATGCAAATTAAAATTTCTTTTTTTCGTTTTTGCAGAAAACAGACAAATACTAATTAATCAGTGCATTTCTGAAGAGTACAGTACAGGTCACGGATTCCTGTTATCATATCATCTATCATGTGAATCACAAGATAGAACCAAGATATGAATCTTATATATGTCATATTTATCATATTACTCCTAATACATATCATAGTATTGACAACTACAATCATATTTACCAAATTGTTTTTATCACTTTATTGTTTCTATGTTGTTTCTATTTTTATTTTTTTTTTGTCATACTTACCAACATAATGCCAACAACTATGTTGCTTCCAGTAACTTCAAATCCTTTTATGTTTTCAGGCTTTTATAGACTTGTTTTTATTCAGATGAGTTTTGTGTGTGGGGGGGGGGGGGGGGGGGGGGGGGGGGGGGGGGGGGGGGGGGGGGGGGGGGTGGGTGGGGGGTGGGGGGGTGTTTGTGTTAGTGTTAAGGCTCCATGCTCCTCACCTTTCCTACACCTCATATTGCTCCTCATATTACTCCTAATACATATCTTAGTATTGACAACTATGATCATATTTACCAAATTGTTTTTATCACTTTATTGTTTCTATGTTGTTTCTATTTTTTTTCTCATACATACCAACATAATACCGACAACTATGTTGTTTCCAGTAACTTCAAATCCTTTTATGTTTTCAGGCTTTTATAGACTTGTTTTTATTCAGATGAGTTTGTGTGTGTGTGTGTGTGTGTGGTGGGGTGGGGGGTGTTTGCATTAGTGTTAGGCTCCATGCTCCTCACTTTTCCTACACCTCATTGACCCTATTTTCTTCCTTATCTATTTAAGAATTTTGACACTCATTAGTATATTGTAAAAGTCATAAAATTTCCAACATTGAACAAATTCTCCTTCTCAACCCAAAACTGACCACGCAGCCTTACAAATTGTAGACCAATGTGATTTCCCAAACCAATACTGACTTACACACGGAAATTTATCAATGTTATAAGAACCACGAGGCCATGCACTTAGTAGTTAAAAAGGGTTAGAGAATGAGTTTAAGAATCATTTATTTATCAGAAAAGGCCTTCCTTTAGGTAACAGCCAGTAGAAAACTGGTTGTATGACCTTGAATTCAAGTGTCATGATCTGTGATGGTTGTATGGCTATGCCCAGAATCCCACCTTTGCAACCCAATTGATCAACAATTTTGAAAATCAAGATGTCAATCAGCCCAAAAAGAATTAATCAACATTGCTACTAACACCTTACTGAAAGCCTAAAAGAAATGAGAGCCCATTTTCAAGATGTTCTAATGACATTACTTCTAAGCTAAGAAGTACACAGATCCAGATACGGGTACGGATACGGACATAGATACGGACATTGGACATGGCACTTTTACAAAATGAAGACAAATGCAACTGGGACACGACCAAAAAAAATATTTTATACATTTTTTATTTGTTATGTATGTAAATGTAAAATTCATAAGTCACAAGAAATAAGATGAAAACAACTAAATAAGTTCACAATTTGAAGAATTGAATATGGGTGTTTTATGTTTCGGTTTTTAAAGTTTCGAAATTTATAAATTAAACTCTATTTAATAATTTTAACAATAACATTTTAACCCTGCCATGTCGCAAAACATGTCCGTGATATGTCCAAGAAGTGTCCACTTAAAAAAATATTAATAAAAAAATTAAACACGCCAATTAGCGTGTCCGAGGAGTATGTGTCTCTGACATGTCTCCGACACGGATCCAGCACCCTAAACGGAGTGTTCGTGCTTCCTAGCTTATAAAAGTCTTCAATAAGAATAGTGGAGTAAACAAACTATAGGTCTAGACAGATAAAAACAAATTCCATAACCATAGAAGAAGATGTTCAAATAACATAACTTCTATAGATTTAAAATTAAAGTAAAATACATGACAAATAATCGGAAGCAAGTTGTTGAGAGTTATCAACAAAAGAGCAAAAGGCATTTCTCCCTATCTAAATCAAGTACCATTGATGAGCTACAGGCCAGGACAGTATGAAAACAATACCTTATCAACAAGTCTGGACTCTTTAAGTGTTCTTAAACATATTAGCAATATACAAGCACTCAAATTAACAAAATATGAATGAAGAAATATGCCTATATCACTAACCCATAATAGAGAAGTGACAATATGAATTAACTTACCCAATCGGCGTCGAAGATTTTGTTTCTGGCGAGCCAATCGCTCCCTTGGGTTCTTCATGTTGTCACTCGCAATATCGTACTCCTACAAAGAAACTACTGTGAAAATTCAAAGTACACAAATTCATTAAAGGTACAGATAAAGGATCCAATGCCACCAACACACAATCACACATAATGTACGACAGAAAAACTAATACTGATTAAGACTAATAATGGCCATATTGTACCATGACCATTTATGTTATTTTCAATAATACCTATGCTCAGATGTTAAATTCTCTAAATAAGATAAATGCCTTGAAATCAAACATTGTGCTACAAATGCCTTGTGTAGCTTCATAGAATCACCAATAATGAGACGAGGTCTTCACCATCAGCTTCAAAGACGGCGTACAAACCCTAGCAACAGTTCTCTATCAATGTCACGATTGAACATAGCAATACTACCTCAATCTTTGAGCAATCGAAGAAAGGAAGAAAGGGAACAACCAAAAGTTATTTTTTATTTTTTGGGTACATTGGAGGGCTAAAACCCTAGGGAGGGGCAAGGGTGAGTTGAACTCATTACCTCATGATATGGTTGGGGGCGCCAATACCATTGGCTGACCCTGCTCCTCTCCAGAGTAATTTGCCTTTCTCTTAGGTCAGCATTTCATTTCAAGCAAGCCTCTCGTGAATTATCAGAATAGCAAAACACCCATCATGCATCACATTGGGCTCATAACAACTCCACCACAAACTTCACCATTAATACAATTCATGCTCAACTTGTCATGGACTTTGCAGAATTGACCTTCACTAACATCCAGCATACAAGATTATATATCTTGCAATATCTATTTGATCATCGGAATGTCTCTCCAAAAGTAGTAATTCAGATAAAATACACCTTAGATAAACAACTTATTAATGTAACTAAAAATTTTAAAATGCAAAGTGAAAAAAAAAAAAAAAGGCCTTAAAATGGATGCCAAGACAAACTATCAGTAAAACAAAAGCAACAAGGTTAAAATAAGGAAAAGTGAAGAAAGCTACCATCCGCTTCCCTCACCCCCTTAAACTGTCCCCCTTTAGGCCAAGAAATCAGTCTTCCATTTCTTAATAAATCAAGCATTCAAGGAAGCAACATCATAACTTGAACCACAAAAAGGGGAGTATCCAAAAATATTTAATTTTACCCCCAGCCCAACTAGGAAAACTTCAGAATCACCTTCCACCCAAATATGCCTACAACCAAGAGTTTTGCATGCTTTTACTCTTAAAGCACATTGAGATCCTCCATTCACCGCATTGCCATGACCAAGGACTTAGAAAAAAAAGGAAGGACCTTCCCATTGAAATCCTTATACATTCTCCAATTTCAATTCAGCCTCGATTACCTAGGGGAACCCATCCAATTCAATTTCATAAACATTGAGGAGGGGGTGTTCTAATGACCGAAGGCTGAGGCATTTGTCTCAATGTTACCACAATCCTTTAAAACCCTAGCGGTTTACGTTTTTGGAACGGCATTCCCAAATATGGTACACTTACATTCTAAAACTGTGAATTTAGCGATCCAAGATAATCCCAAAATCTTTTCCTTATTTATTTCCTTAGAAGTTACCTAAAGAGAAAAAATGTCAAATATACTTAATGAAAATCTAGAGAGAATGGTATTTTGGCAAATGAATATTAAAAACAAAAAGGCTATAATGCTCCTAGAAGTGTGCTTTTACATGATTAATTTGAAAACATAGAGTAAATTTATTGGATGTCTACCTGTTGAAAGAAAATTGCCCGAGAAGCACCTTAAATTCTAATAGTGCAATTTATACAACTCCACTCCTATCATATCATAATTTAAAACATGTGATGTGCCACATTTCTGTTCCATGTAAAGGAACAATCTGCGTTCTAGGTAACAAAGGTTTGACTTCTAGTAGATGAGACAGCCCTCAAATCACTTTGCACACAAAATAAAGGCATACCAAGTCTGATATCGTTGAAGACTAAATATAAACCAAAAGTTTCAGTTCCTTAAGAAATCCCTCTCGATAAATCTGTCTTCAAAATTCTAGAGTGCCTCTTTGTCGCAATGGCCCAAAAATGGCCACAGCTCCACAAATCGACAAGCATCTCCCTCTCTAAGTCTTCCCAAGGTCAAAAGAGTTTGCCAACTTTTATCATCAAGGTCCCACAAAAAGTTGAGATTCCAAGACATCAAGGAATAGGAAGAAAATGTACTAGCAACGTCATCACTTCTAGATCTTTAGAGGCAGAAAAGGAAAGTTCAAGAAAGAACAAATGGCATATGCTTCACCACAAAAATGAAAATAAAAATCAAGGGTGCTAAGCAAAGGCCTCAAGCAACTAAGAAATGGATTTGCACAAGCCTCAAAAAGTTTTACCCTCCCCACCTACAAGTCCCACCCATTTGAAGGCCAAACCTTCCAAATGACTATTAACTTAGCCAAGAAAACTTTCTAACGGAAAGAACATTGACTACCACTTTCCTATAGGAGCTAAATTCCTCAACATACCATTATTCAAGGCCAAGCCACCTACCCTTCTTATGATGACAGGCACATTCCAATTCACCAAATGATCCTTTCTACCTTCTCCACTGGTCTCAAACAAAAAAAGTCTCCATAACCTCTTATTCTTCAAGCCACCTTCACTGGAAAAATAAATGGAAATGTATCACATTACAAGATTTGACAAAGAAAAAATTCATCAAGCCAAGTCTCTAACCCTCTTCCAACCGTCAAGCCAGTTTCCCCACCTTCCAACGACAACTTCCCAGCACTCATCAGAATTTATGCTTCCCAGAAAGGTAAACTGAAATACTTTAATAACCATTGCTAGTTGAGCACCCCAAGGACACGTTTTCGGGAAAAGACAACTGTCGGTTTCTTGGGAAGTCGCATAACAGTTCCCAGGCAATTGGCTCAGAGAATATTTCCTTTCTTGATTGGGCTTCTCAAAGTCAAGTTTCTAGCTTGGTTAGCTAAGCAGATCACTATTCCTGACTTGAGAGTCTTGTTTTCTTTCTAATTTTCCTGAGTAAGGAAGAAATCAAAGGGATGCACCTTACTAGGAGATAAAGATAGATTCCCTTAATAAGCTGTCTACCGCAATCGTTCTATAGCAGAAGCCCTGCAAAAGCCATCTCACAGGTGATTACGTTCTGGGAAACGATAGAAGAAAGCCTCTACCCTCCCTTGATAACAACTATACTACTATAAGACTTGTTTCATTAAGACCTAAAATCATCCCAAAATATTTGACTACATGAAATCCATTAATGGAAAAAAAAATTGTATCTTTTCAAATTAAAGGTGGGAACCATCTCCTATCTCCTCAAACCTTAACCCCTTAATAAAATCAACTATTTTGCCTAATACATCAGTTTATATACACCAGCAAAGTAAACAAAATAGGAGAGAAGACCACAAAGAGAACTAGCAGCACAGGCCTTGGAAAATTTTACCATTCACCCCCTAGAGCCCAGCCCACATGAAGGCCAAACTACTCTTCCAATGACTACGTGGCAATTCGAATTTTGTTCAAGTAAAAACCCCCAAAACCAGATACCTATAAGAGTAACATTCTTCGACATAATACCATCTAGAATTAAGCCAACTTCTCCAGTAGGAAGACAAACAACATTTTAACCCACAAAATGATCCTTTATGCCCTCTTGCACAATTGTCCAATTAAAAAGTGTCGCCATAACATCTCCATCTTCTAGACGCCTTCACTAGAATCTTAAACATGGAAAGGCACCACACCAAGATATATTTAACAAAGAAAAATCTCTATTAAGGCAAGTCACCCTACAAAAATATATATATTTATACATCAACTCCTCCTCCACCATCCACCCACTTTCCCCCTTTAAAACAACCTAGTCCCAAATCTCATAATCATTTGGTGTCCCCTAAAACAGAAACCTAGTCCCAAATCTCATAATCATTTGGAATTCCCTAAAACAGAAGATCATAATAATTTAACAACCTTCACTAATTGAGCATCCTGAGTACCTAGCAAAGTTAAGAAACACTCCCCATCATTGATCACACCTATAGAGCTATATGTTTTCCCTAAGAGCTGTAATTATATCAAAACATTTGACCACACAGAATCCCTTGAATGAAAAGAAAATTACTTTTTTAAAGGTAAAAAATTTAATGGAAATAAAATTATGACATACAGAAAACAAAACGTGGGAACCGTCCATGCATGTTCCACCCTTGAACCCTTACTAAAACCAACTCATGCCTTTCATATCATTCTACATCCACCACCAAACCAAACAATGGGAAAGATCAGCTAACCAAGTCCCTATGGCTATAGTAACTACAAACTGTTGTGTAAGGTGACCATTTGCAACCACAAAAAACTCATAAATAAGTCAAAATAACCGGGGATTTGTTTCCTCCATTTATCCCAAATCCTTTCCATTCGATAAACAATCAAGAAAATTCAAATTTATAAGGTCATACGTCTTATCTTAAACACCCAGCCCTTCCTCTTGACTCCTACACCCTTCCACATATCATTTAAAACTAACAGCATTGATTTGCCTGTCTTTCAAAAGAGCTTTAAGCCTAAGATATCAAATCGAGCACCTCCTAAGTCTTGATGACAAGATCTTAGCAAATTTCTTTTGAAAAAAAAATGACCTTAGCAAAAATCATATCGAGGCTAGTCATCAAGCTGATGGGTCAAGAATCCTAAAGCGACCAAAACGACCTCTTGCAAAGAGTCCCTCTAAGCCCCCTCGTTAGGTCATTTTCACTATCTTCCAACAATCCTAACAAACAACCTTTGTAAAACTACCCAAACCAAAAGATTGGTGCCAAACATTAGAAAAGACAATGATAGAGCACACAATACAAAGAGAAGAAGCAGCGAAGGGCAAGAAGAAGACGAAGAACAACAACAACAACAACAACAAATGAGATGATATAGAGACAGATTAAGAAGACAGAAAAAAACCAGGAGAGAGATAAAGAGGAGATATAAGGAGAAGATAGATGAAAAAGATAAATGGGAGGAGAGAGAGAGAGAGAGAGAATATTCAGCTTTATTCATCTTAAAAGTCTAATTTATTTTACACCAACAAGCCAAGGAACAAAATTTTGTTTCACTTGCATCGAAACAACCAAAACATTTCTGTTTCTTTGGAAACTAACACGAACCATTAGTAAAATACCAAAATTCCAATGTTTCCATTGAACATATCGAAGCACAATGAAATATATCAAAACAATGACTTGTTTCGACACTTATTAGGAATATCGAACAATGGTCATTTCTATTTGCCTTTTTTTGTTAAAAGAAAATATCTGAGAACAAAGAAAAATTTTATTCATTAAAAAATGTAAGAAAGTAGAAAGGAGAAGGGGTAGATAGAGAGAATATAAAACACAATATTTAAGTCACTTATTCTCTTCCTTTGTTACTGTAAGTGCCTCTTTTTATTGATACATTCTTTTCTTATTCTTTTTTCCTTTTCCATCCCTACTAGTATAATCTTGCATTTCTTATATTCTCTCTTACAATGGCAAACCCCCTTTCCTAACTGCTCACTTAAATCTTTTGTTTATAGACTTTTATTGAACCTCAATCTTGTTAAAAAAATATAAAAAGAGAACTTCTAACCTTATTTTTCCAAAGGACTTCCCACACCTTGGAAACCATTTGACCCTAAAACCTTACTTGGTCGAAACTTAAGGACATTTTTATAGTACAAACTTGTTCCTGATAAAATTATCTTGTCAATTTGTTTGACATTTGTTTGCATTGAGTTCCCTTCAAAGGTGACACTTGAGGATTAAATCAAAGGGACTGAAGAATACTTAAGCACATTAAAGACTTGAGGTGAGTAATGGGGTAATTGGAGTAAACTTCATTTATACTTTATATACAAATGCTTTCCTGATTACAATTAAAGTATACTTCATGTGTTTTGATTCGAATGTTGTGTTCTTAATATGTTATGCAAACCGATGGACTTAATTATATACATAATGTTGAAAGATACATTTCGCAAAGCTATTATTTTTTTTTTTTATGATAAATAAGTGTCATAGAAAGGTGCTAAAAGGAGCACCACCTATTACAAAAGCCATACAAAGAAGCTCAACACGAAGTTAAGCTCATCAATAAACTCTATAAGAGAAAATGAAGATTCACAAAAGTTCCCTTTACACCAAAAATGTAAACTAAGCATGAGGCATGATTTCAACTTATGTACTGCTATAATAGTGTCTTCAAATATACGGCGATTCCTTTCTCTCCAGATGCACCACATAATGCACAATAGAGCCACTCTCCACACTTTCTTCTTGCTCCTGACTCTACATCCCTCCTCCCAACTTTCCAATAACTTAAGGACTGATTTTGCATTTTGAAAAGCTATGATATTTATCTGACATATTGAAATAAACCCCCTCTAACCCCCTACCCCCACTGGGATGTCATTCTTCCTAGTTGATATGTGGTCTTCATTCTTCACTTCATAGTGAGGCTTTCACCAACCAACCCCCTACTCCCCTCCCAAACAAGAAATGGGGGAAATAGTTATTAAGTTAAATTAAAGATCTTTTATATGGTAATTAAACCAACATTCTTGTCAAGTGAACATCTATTCCTCAAAATGTAAATTCGAGAAAACAATACAAATTTAATTGCAATTAATTCCATGAAATGTAAGACCATCCAAAGAGCTACTAAGGAAGCACTAAGCAATAATTTTCCACAAAAAAGTAGAGTACCTGTCCCCCAGATGCCAACAAAGCGCCAAACTCCAAAACCTTGTTAATATCAAAGCTGTTAAGTTAAGAATAGAAGTAAGCAAAAGGAATAACATGAATTCCTGGTTCACTTGTGCTTCTGAATGCATAAACCAATTTTGTTCTTCAAATAAAAAATGGAATTCATTTAAAAAGAATAGGGGCTATATCCAGGGAAGGTGAGTATAAAAGCAGAGGTAAGAGCCAGAAACAACCTTCTAAATGAAATGCCTGCTACAATTTTAGGATCAAAGTTAGGCCATGCCACCACATCTTCCACAGCTCCAGAAATACCAGCCTCTGACATTTTTGTTTCAACACAACTAAATAGTCCAGTCAAAGATGTATGCTTAACATTCCCCGCAATAGCCCCAATTGCATAAGCCGCAGCAACCCTAGTATCCCAGTTTTTACTGCGTAGATACGGAGAAACCTATACTCACAACAGGTGGAGAGAGAGAGAGAGAGAGAGATTAAAGCTAAAAAAATTAATTTCATGTTTAAGATCTGGGCTGAAAAGCCAAAGCTTCACAAATGGCATGGTGAATAAGAATGGAACCATGCTTAAAGCAGCAGATAATGGCTAATACGTCAAGTACGTACATAATTTGAAAATTAGAACACAAGGCCTCACGAAATAGAAACAAGTAACAAATAAAGCACAATATTAACACAAATAGTAACTCACAGCCAAAACTTCTGTGTAACTAGCTCGGGTAATTGGACAAGGCTTTGATGAATTGAGCTCCATCACAGTATTAAACTCAACCAAATTTTTAACTGGAATTTCAGTAGGAAACTCACAATATTGACCAAATTACTGTAGAAAAATCAAAAGGTCAAAATAACATCATTTGAAACTTGTTCATCAATTCGGTTTGCAGCTTAGTGCTAGTCTTCGACCCCTTCAATACAATTTCTGCCTCACTAGAAGTTCTCACAAAACGTGAGTTCAACCAGCCAAAGAGGAGCTAAATAAAAATTCAAATATGCCAAATCTGCCTTCAAGCATCACAAACTAGACTTAAATATACCTAGTTTAATGGTTCCCGATATTTCAACCTGTAGGGAGCACACTGTATAACATCCATACATAAATTTCAACTCCAGAGCTTACAGACATTTAAACAAAGCTCAAATACCCGCCCTCAGACCAACCACAATGGGTAACCCGCCCAAGAAATCATACCCACATCATATACTGAAGAGGACATTTGTCATATGTGGAATGCTTATTCTACTGAATGCAAGATTTCCCAAGGGTACACAAGATACCAATCTACCCAAACATAATATCATAAAGAAAGAGCAAGAGGCTTGCAAACCCTGGAACACCAAAACACGGAACAAAGCAGGCATGAATTTCCCTTTAAACGAACTTCAAATAGACAAATTATTATATAAGGGAAAAAAAACAAAATAATTAAACAGATACGGATACAGAATGAAAGACGAGATGACAACTATAATGCTTACGAAAAGCAAACAAAGAGAAGGGGAGGGGAGGACAGGCTGTGGTACAGCATGATGCACTGAAGTATCTCCCAATCCAGTTCCCTTACTACAAAGAAGAAAAGGATAAAAAGGAAACGTCATCTTCAACATTAGGCGTCTGGTGCACCAAAGAGAAGTGGACTGAATAACTCTTGTTGCTCACAGATCCTTCTCATCTGCTGCCCATATTATATCCATTGCAATGAAATTTTTCGTAAGTAATACATAAACAAATAAAAATCGCTAATACATTAGCTGCTTCATTTAATCTTCCCTATTGGTCACCATTTAGCAGTCACCACTAAGATATATGTCTAACCACTAAGATATATGTCTAAGACCAATAATTGGAGCATGCCCAAGGCCCACCAAGAGACCACCATTTCATCTAAATGCAACACCTCTGACAAAAGCCAACAAACCACACAATTGAGTTGGGATATACAATCCCTCCAATTACGAGGGCTAACAACTTTCAAGAGAACAGCCATCAAAGAACAATTTGATTCTATTCAGCAAGGTGAGAGGCCCAAGTTTCAATTGAAGTGGTTCTTAGCAAGTACAAAGGATGAAGTCCAACCCAATCCCTAGCACTCAAAGTCAACAAGCTATCCTTTATGTACTTGGTGACAACAGCCATATGGAAGGGATTACAATCCTCCCCTCTTAAAATGATTCCAGAAAATTTTCTCTGATTTTTTTTTCTATCCAAATGCATAAAAAATGGGGAGGTAGTACTCACGTAAAAGTTTGCCTTTCTCCTTAAAACAGAGAAGTAATAACCCAAGAGAGAAAAACAAACAAGGGCACAACAGATAATATCAGCCAAATCAAACAGAAAGTATTAACGAACGTGAGGCAAACAGATGTATAGTCCTCAAAGATTCTCCCATTCATTATCTAAATACGTCAAATGATTGGTAAGGTAGTACCATGTTACAAAACTTAGCCTTTTTTGTTGCTAAAGTTAGGAAAACATAGCCCAAGAGAGACGAAGAGGGATGTACGGTGCACAAAAAAACATCAGCCACCACACAAGTTCTATGACATACAATAAGGGACACAATTCCTCTCAAACTCAAACCCATGTTCTCACGCTTAGCAGCCAAGCTTTTACCACTGCACCACTTTTACCACTGCACCAAGCAATGGAGCCCACATACAGTAAGTAAACAAGCAATAAAATCATCTTGAAACATGAACTAAGCATTAGTAGGACCTCCTCATTTGAAGCATCACAAAAGTGTCAGCCCAGCAGGCGAGTACTAAAGCACAAATTTTCACGTTAAGTACAATTGGATTGCTAAATAACCTTCACAAGAAAGGCAAAGAAAAAGTGGGAATATTAGTGAGAATGATGGATGTGGAGAAAGATGTGGAAGAGAACTCATCATTAGACTCATAAGATCCAACAACCAATGTCCCAATAATTAGGAGGTAAGTAAACCTTAACAAGGTTTAGGAGAAAAGATCTACAATCTCATGATTACACCTACGATATCTCTGACACTACACATAAGTAGTCAGAAAGACTGATAAACAATTATATGGGGCAGACCATCGAATGAAAAATCATGAAAGAAAATGGTATCTTCATTGTAGAGAACACACCTGCAACCCTGGACAGTATTGCATGATGAATCTCGAAGGAAAGTGAAGGTTTTCTACGGTGGCACAGTTGGGGTACTTTCTAATTTGGTACAAACAATACTAAAATAAAAGCAAACCACCTTATTCTCTCCATGAGATCTCCCAAATGCACAATAGTTTTATTTCTAACATTCTTGATGTCAAACCATAGAATGACACTTTGTCTATAATCTACACATGATATTCACTTCCACATCATTGTTTTGCACGTGGAACAGATGCCTGTTAATCTTAGCAAGATTAGATTTTTCTTATAAGCCAGCTGGAATATTGAAACCCAAAGCAAAGCACATCCACTTCAAACACATTGATCAACTAAGATATGGCTATTAGATGCTACAATGGTGGTCATTATTAATAAGATTAACTCGTCAATGGTAGTCATTAATCGTGACAAAAACTCTTCAATTCTAATATCAAATCCTCAAACAAGTCAGAAAGAATATTCATTACATCAAATGGAAATGGTGTAGCTAGATAATTCTGATTACTTCTGTTTGATGGTGATTATTGCTGGGAGAGGGTTTGTATTTAATCACAAACAAAAACAAGGAAGATGACACAAGTCATTTACGCTCTACCAGTGCCAAATTTGTGCATAGCATGGAATCGTTAAACCATTCCTGTAAACAGACACAACAGTATCCAAACAAAATCATTCAGGGCTGATGATATATTTCCAAGCAATGAAGCATAATATAGCAAATCGAAGTTATCATATTTATTTTGCAGAAATAGAGAAGCAAGAAAAATAGGCGACAGGATAAAATCATGACGTGCAAAAAGAAAAAGCCAAGGCAATAAGATATAACTGAAGCAAAAGCCCATACTTTACTTAGCAGAGAGTTCAGGTCCTGTGGATGTAATTTGGCAATATCCCCTATCTGCCGAGCAGCTGTAAATCTTGTCGATTGGGTTGAACCAGCTTACATTTGGTTAAAGAAACACACATTCAGACACCACAAGCTGATGGGCATAACAACATATCTACATGTGTAACTATATATCTACACGAACATACCAAAACACATACGTCGAAAAACACTCACTACAACATACTCTGAACAAAAGTAGCAAGTGGAGGTGGTGTAAAATCATGTAACAGAACAAGGATACTGTCCAACAGAGTAAGGAGACGATTAAGACGAGACGATTGCTGAGCCATAACGCCTTATCCAGAGATGCGGTAGCAGCTGGAGCAGTGGCAGCCTCTCTCATTCGAACACTTCAGTGCCAATAAGCGATTAATCGTGTAATCATCGCTATACACCAAGGAGCATTTGCTTTCATTTCAAATGATTGCATATCACTGAGGCAGCAAACAGAGAACCACATTTGAGTTGTTAGAGGAAGATAAGCACAATGTACATAAACACCCACAATCAAATGATTACGTACAAAAAAACCCAAAAACCTTAAAAAAAAATGGTAAGAATTAAAACCCAGTATGTGGTCCACATACAATGAAACGAATTGAAGATAATGGGGTTGATCGACCCTCCATTCAGCCAAAATTGCCACTTTTAGAAATCACAAAAAGCAATAAATTTCCCTCATGGATAATTCTTCTATAATGACAAATTGCGTTCAAAGCCTAAAATTGTTCTTTCAATTTGAAGATAATGAAACAGAGCTGATTGAAGAGAACAATAAAACAGAGAATCATGGATTAGGAATGCAGTGTATACACATGTATTGCATCGAAGCTCGAGAAAGACCTGGGATAATAATCTTTTTCGCGAGAAACACGAGCAACTAAACTGTATTTCCCAATCGAAAGAATCTTCTGACTTCCGATCAGAAACCCTAGCTCAGAGTTGCTGTATATAACGGCAAAGTGAGGAGTCCGGTTCATGTACTGGGTCGCACGGGTTTGCGGTTCGTAAGGCGATTCAGACGAGTCTCACTTATCGGGTGGTTTTATATCCGAAAACGGTTTAAGGGGATTTGAAAACCACAGCAAGACCTTTTGAAACGACTGTTCAGTCAGTGTGCCGGCCAATTCTGGTCCGGTTTCACAACATTGGTTTCATCATTATCTTTTCTATTATACAAAAGCTCGAGTGGTTGAGTTTTATGAACCTGGCTAGCTCCATTTCCTTCCCTTTGCCTTTATCAAAAAAAAAAAAAAAAAAACCAAAGCTCCGGCAAGTTTGACAAGAAGTTTCCATATGAGATTAATTTTGGTCCCGCAACAAAAGAATACATTTTAGTATTTTACACAATTCTAATTTAGAGGACAAATCATACTTGTACGGAAATTCGTTTTAAAGGCAAAAATGCATTTTTTCGAAAACACATTTTCAGGATGAGCATGAAACTTGTTTTAAAAATTTAGGAAAACATTTCAAAAATGTGGGAGAAACATTTTGAAAACTCCTGAAAAACGTTTTAGAAACTCTCAGAATATTTAATGAAAACTCTCAGGAAATTTAGGAGAAATTCTTGAAAAATGCTTCAAAAATTTAAAATATTAATTTTTATAAATTTTTTTTCTTTAAGTTCTAACTAAGTATCAATGAAATTACTTGCATAAGTTTTCACTAAGTTTTCGAAAAATTTCTACTAAGTTTCCCTAAAGTTTCTAATAAGTTTTTCAAAAGTTTCTACTAAATTTTTTAAAAATCTTTTTTGAGTTTTGAAAAAGTTTCTTATTAAGTTGTATAATCATTTCTCGCTTCTCATTTTTCTCTATATTTTTTTGTTCCGTTTCCCGCTTTCGCTTCCCTAACATTTTTCGCTTTTGCTTCTTATTTTGGTAATTATGAAACAAATAGAAAAGGAAATACTTAGGAAAAAGTAATCACGTTACTTGTTTAATAGCCTGCTTGGAAATTGGCGAAAGTAAGAGAGATAAAATAACAATTTTTTTTTATACTGAGAACATAACAATTTTTTCCTTTTATCTTTTTTTTTAAATCAAACAAAGAAATATAATCACTTTTGTTACCATTTCTCTTCCTTTTTTTTTTCCCTTCCACATGGTCCAAACAAGCCCAAAATATGAAATGAAATTTTTTTTCAAAAATATCTTCCTAATATCAACCAAATATTGGAAAACAAAAAAGAAATAATTTTTAGGTGAAACTATAAATTTTGTGCTATTTCGTGTTAGATATTTTAATTTTCCACTATTTGGTTAGATAAAAAGTAAGTAAAATAACTTTTCAAGAAAATTAATTTTCCTAAAAAGCACCCCCAAAAACCGAAGTTTCATTTTTGACATTTTGAGGTCAATCTAACAACTGAAAAGAAAAGAAAAAAAACAAAAACAAAAGTCTTGACCTTGTTGATAATTGAGAGGGGGGCAGGGGATGAGCATTTGAGCTGAAAAATTCAGTCACATATGAGTTACATGCAACAGGATTAAAACCAATTAGTTTGGTAGCCCCCTCAAACTAGGCAGATTATTCCTTTTGAGATGTTACAGAAGATTCAATCAGATGTATGGAAATTGAGGTATGAAATTTTTGTTTTTTTACTTAAAAAATTTTCTCGCCTTGCATTTCCATTTTTTAACATGGGACAGCCCTTGCTTAAATTGTTGGAAATGTGTGAATGCAAATGGCTTTTGGAGTTTCACCATGTGTGAATGAAAATGGCCTTTGGAGTTTCACCATGTGCTAGAAGATGAAAGAATGTGACTTTTGGATTTCACTATATGCTAGAAGATGAAAACATGTAACTTGCATATTTAATTCCATAATACCCCATAAATGTTGGTGGCTTTTCATGTATATCCATGTCATATGTATAAGGGTCATTCTTCTTGGTGTAGAGCATTCGATTTCAAGTGTCTTATCTACTTCCTCATTGTTTCCGAATTGTTTTGTGAGAGAGTGTACAGCACAGTCGAGTTCGCGGGGTGAACGAGGCTGTGCTACCTCCAACGTCGAGAAACCGCTGTATCCTGGGAATCGAGAGCCCGAAAACTCAAGCACCAATGATGAGGGGCTAATTCAATTTAAGGACATCGTGTGAAACACGAGCCCTGACTAGTTTGCGTTTTCTTGTTTCTATTTAATGATATATTGCTGAAATGTTTATATGAGAATCTTTTTCATGTTTGTGATTTGTTATTTAGTGTCTTTTAATTCTGATTTTCCAACAAGCTTAAACAGAATTACCTTTTTTGATAAACCAGAGTATTTTAGTAGTCAAATTTTATTTTTGTCCTTACTGTTCAAATAAGTTTTGGATCTGTGTCATTGATATAATTTTTATTTTAGATTAGTTAGGTAATAATGGTTCTTTCGGTATTGTGTGTTTCTAAGATTTTATTATGCACTTAATCAATTGCATATTAGCAGGTTCGTTAGGCATTTGTGTTTCAGTTTCAGTTTCATTCCAGATCAGTGTATTCTTTTGAATTGCTTACTAGCGAGATTTTGTTGAGAAGATTAATTTTCTATTGAGCAAGCCTTTTAAGGTATCTGTGTATTCAAATACTTACACGTCGATCTTCTGTCTATACAGAAATGACTACCCTTAATTTGAGCGTGACTCAGGCTAGTGATACCCCATCTGTTGGGGTGACCCAAGCTAGCGATACCCCACTCGCCGAGGCAACCCGGCCCGCTACGCAAATGGTTCCTATGGTGCCTGTGAACCACAACGAGAAACCGGAGAGGTTCACCGGTGTGGACTTCAAGCGGTGGCAACAAAATATGTTATTCTATTTGATTACTTTGAATCTTGCTCGATTCCTAAGGGTGATGATAATGATATGCAATCCGTTGCGGCGGTTGATGCATGGAAGCATTCTGACTTTTTGTATTGGAATTATGTCCTCAATAGTCTTAGTAATACTCTCTACAGAGTGTACCAAGATAAGACGACTGCAAAAGAGTTATGGCAAACTCTGGACTGCAAGTATAAAACTGAGGATGTCGGGACGAAGAAATTTGTTGTTGGTCATTCCTTGATTATAAGATGGTTGATAATAAGACTGTGATCAGCCAAGTCCAAGAGCTTCAGGTGATCCTACACAAGATTCATGCAGAGAGAATGATTCTTAGTGAATCCTTCCAGGTTGCGGCTGCCATTGAAAAATTGCCGCCTTCCTGAAAAGAGTTCAAGAGCTATCTCAAACACAAGTGAAAGGAGATGTCACTTGAGGATTTAATTATGAGGCTCTGCATAAAGGAGGATAATAGGTACAATGAGAATAAGACGGGTAGTCAAGCTATGGCCAAGGCTAATGTGGTGTACACTAAGAAGCCTGATTACAAGAAGAAGAAGGGTGGTCAAGGCTCTTTGAAGTTAGGGCCGAGAGGGGACATTGCCAAGAAAACTACCAAGTTTCCTAGCAAATGTTACAATTGTGGCAAGACGGGGCATCAAGCATCGGAATGCTGAGCTAAACCATAGAGGAATCCAGGGAAACGACCTACCTAAGCGCACTTGTATGAGGTGAAGGGCATTGAGAAAATCTCTAAGTTGGACCTCTGCGCTGTCGTCTCTGAGATGAACCTAGTGGGGTCAAACTTGAGAGAATGGTGGGTGGATACTGGGGCCACTTGCCATATCTGCTCGGACAAGAAGTTGTTCTCCACCTTTGAACCAACAACAAAAAGGGAACAATTATTCATGGGCAACTCGTCAACCTCCAAGGTTGAAGGCTAGGGGAAGGTAGTGCTGAAGATGACTTCTGGGAAGGAGCTAACTCTGAACAATGTGTCCAGAGATCCGCAAGAACTTAGTGTCAGGAGCGCTTCTAAGCAAGCACGGTTTCCATCTAGTTTTTGGGGTAGACAAATTTGTTTTGACTAAGAATGGAATGTATATGGGGAAAGGTTATTTGAGCGAGGGGCTTTTTAAGATGAATGTGATGACCTTGTTCCCAAAAGCTAATAAAACAGACGCTTCGACATCTTCTTCTTACTTGTTGGAGTCTTCTCATGTGTGGCATGGTAGACTAGGACATGTTAATTATAACACTTTGCATAGATTAATTAACTTAGACTTTTTGCCTACTTTTCAAATAGACTCAAAACACAAATGCGAGGTTTGTGTAGAAGCAAAACTGACGAGGTCATCCTTCCATAATGTTAAAAGAAGCATCGAACCCTTGGATTTAATCCATAGCGATGTATGTGATTTGAAAGTTGTTCAAACACGTGGAGGTAATAAATATTTTATCACTTTTGTGAATGATAGCACGAGATATTGCTATGTTTATTTTCTTAAATGTAAGAATGAGGCTATTGAAGCGTTCAAATGCCATAAGACTGAAGTTGAGAAACAACTCAGCAGAAAGATTAAGGTGATCCGAAGTGATAGAGGCGGCGAATATGAGGCGCGTTTTGGTAAGTTCTGTGTTAAACATGGTATCATTTATGAAACTACCGCAACTTATACGCCTCATTAAAATGGAGTTGATGAATGAAAGAATCAAACTCTAAAGGAAATGATGAATTCCAGGCTGATAAGTTCTGGGCTACCTCAGAACTTGTGGGGGGAGGTGATTCTTTCTGCGAATTAGCTTTTGAACAAGATGCCTCGCAAGAAAACTGACAAGACCCCTTATGAATTATGGAAAGGTCGAAAGCCTTCCTACAAATTCTTAAAAGTGCGGGGGTGTTTAGCAAAAGTGGCGGTACCTACTCCTAAGAGAGGTAAGATAGGAGCTAAGACGGTTGACTGCATATTTATCAGTTATGCTGAGCATAGCAGTGCATACCGTTTCCTTGTGTTTAAATCTGAGATTCTGGATATTCATAAGAATACTGTGATAGAATCCATAAATGCTTCATTCTTTAAAGACATATTTCCTTGTAAAATAACACAAGGGCCTAGTTCAAATAAGAGAACTAGTGAGATTGTTGCTGAGGACAATCAAGACCAAATCGACATTGAAGTTGACGAACCTAGACATAGCAAAATAGTAAGGACGTCAACGTTGTTTGGTCCAAACTTTATCACTTACTTGTTAGAGAACAAGCCTCAAAGTTATAAAGAAGCAGTGAACTCCCCTGAGGGTCCATTATGGAAAAAGGCAATTAACAGTGAAATCAATTCTATTCTACAAAACCACACTTGGGAGTTAGTAGATCTTCCTCCAAGTTGTGAGCCCTTGGGATACAGGTGGATTTTTAAGAGGAAGATGAAAGTGGATGGATCGATAAATAAGTACAAAGCTAGGCTGGTCATAAAAGGTTATAGACAGAAAGAAGGCCTAGATTACTTTGATACTTATTCACTTGTTAGTCGAATAACATCCATTCAAATGGTGATAGCAATCGCAGCTTTGCGGAATCTTGAGATACACCAAATGGATGTTAAAACAGCTTTCTTAAACAGATATTTGAATGAAGAAATCTATATGGAGCAACCCAAGGGATTTGTGGCTCCAGGACAAGAAAAGAAAGTCTGTAAACTTGTCAAATCATTGTATGGTTTAAAACAAGTACAGCAACAATGGCATGAGAAATTTAATAATGCGATGTTGTCTTATGGTTTCAAAATCAATGAGAATGACAAGTGCGTCTATGTCAAAGACACAACTAATGGATATGTCATTATTTGTTTGTACGTGGATGATATGCTCATTGTTGGTAGCAACGATGACATGATCAAATCTACTAAGAGAATGTTAAATAATCAATTTGACATGAAAGCATGGGTGTTGCAGATGTTATACTTGGAATAAAGATTTCAAGAACACCTATTGGAATTGCCTTGTCATAACAACATTACATTAAGAAAATACTGAATAAATTCAGTAATTCTGATACTAATGTGGCAAGGTCCCTAGTGGACATAAACCTTCACTTGTCCAAGAATACCGAAGATAGTATCTCACAGATAGAATATTCTCAGATAATCAGCAGTCTTATGTACTTGATGAATTACTCAAGACCTGATATAGCTTACGCAATAAATAGATTGAGCAGATTCACGAGCAATCCAGAAAAGGATCACTGGAAGGCAATAGTTAGAGTGTTACGCTATTTAAAGTACACTGCTAACTATGGACTGCACTATACAAGATATCCAATAGTACTTGAGGGGTATAGTGATGCAAACTGGATATCGGATGTGAAAGACTCTAAATGCACAAGTGGGTATGTGTTTACTCTTGGAGGTGCAACAGTGTCATGGAGATCTTCCAAACAAACAATTATTGCTAGATCTACTATGGAATATGAGTTTATAGCTTGAGATTCAGTTACTGGAGAAGCTGAATGGCTTTGCTAGTTTTTGGAAAATGTACCGAGATGGTCAAGGCCTGTGCCAGCAATTTGCATCCATTGTGATAGTCAATCGGCAATTGGAAGATCACAAAGCAATATGTATAATGGTAAGTCTAGACACATTCATCGTAGACATAATACCATTCGGCAACTACTCTCAAATGGGGTTATCACGATAGACTATGTGAAGTCTAAGGATAATATTGCAGATCCGCTAACCAAAGCTTTAAACAAAGAGTTAGTTGACAAGACGTCGAGAGGAATGGAATTAAAGCCTATGAAATAGAAGTTACACCAAATGGTAAATTCAACCTAATTGACTGGAGATCCAAAGATCTAGGTTCAAAGGGATAACTGAGTTGTGTTTAACTTGGAGCAAATATCACTGCTACGCATTCTTGTGATATAGTGATGCCTGCAGTGTGAAGGTTAAGCTTTGCTTTTAATGATTCTTGTGTCTTGGAAGGCCAAGCGGAGTATAGCAGGATATTCTTAGACAAGAGGTCACCTGTGTGAGTGTGAAGTGGGGCCGCTTCAAAAGAGATTTGTGAGGCTGAAATCTCTTAAAAAACACTCATGAAACCAAGCAGTGTTCAGGGCCAAAACGAACATAACTATGAGAACCGAACTGTGTAAGGAGAAGTTCCTGCGTGAGGTTTGTTGTCTTGGTTTACATAAACGGTAGAACAGTTCAAGACATCACGTTCACTGGTTAGCCAGTAAATCTGATAAGTTTTCACTAGAGAAGGTTCAAAGCCAAAAGCTACCTATCTTGATACGGGAATTATTCATTGTACTCTCTCTCGTCGAGTTAGTTTTGTACTCCAGCCACTTTCATTCATGTGGGGGATTGTTAGAAATATGTGAATGCAAATGGCCTTTGAGTTCCACCATGTGTGAATGAAAATGGCCTTTGGAGTTTCACCATGTGCTTGAAGATGAAATAATGTAACTTGCATATTTAATTCTATAATACCCCATAAATGTTGGCGGCTTTTTATGTATATCCATGTCATATACATAAAGGCCATTCTTCTTGGTGTAGAGCATTCGATTTCTAGTGTCTTATCTACTTCCTCATTGTTTCCGAATTGTTTTGTGAGAGAGTGTACAACACAGTCGAGTTCGTCGGGTGAACCAGACCGTGCTACCTCCAACGCCGAGAAGCCGTTGTATCCTAGGAATCGAGAGCCCAAAAACTCAAACACCGACGGTGAGGGGCTAATTCGGTTTAAGGACATCGAGTGAAACACGAGCCCCAGCTGGTTTGCGTTTTCTTATTTCTGTTCAATGATGTATTGCTGAAATGTTTATATGAGAATCTTTTCCATGTTTGTGATTTTTTATTTCGTATCTTTTAATTCTGGTTTTCCAACATAAATATTATTCTTGAGTAAGTGATTGATACAGTCATGCAGCTCTTTAATAAGGAACCTTGGTTAATGATAATCACACTTGGAATCAATTATTAACTAAGATATGTGTTTTAATCCCCTTATAGTAATTTTGAGAAAGTAAAATGAAAAACACCCTTGTGTTTGGAATTTAGGATTTTTATTTATGATCAACATGAAATTTATTATCATTCTTACTATTTTTAGTAACCTAAGAATCACCCGATCAATAGAGTCATGAAGATTGCTACAATCAACTGTGAATGATAGTCAGTCGGCGAATGATGGTGACCATATTAATCTGAGCTCACTATCAGCTAGTGGATCCCAACTGAGATAGTTACCATCAGTCCCGACTAATAGTAGTATTTTTCATAGAGCCATATAAGACCTGTAGCTAAGTGTGAACTTTGAAAGGGTAACTCATCTGTAAAACAAGTGCACCAGACAAAGTGTTGCCAACAAGAGTGAACACAATATGTTTGGGTTTACAGTTGGTACTATGACAACCTTAAACCGTTGTGCTACTCTCACTAATCAATTTTTATTAGTACATTGGTTCAAGTACTCACATTAGTTTTTAAGTTAATTACCCTTTGCACTTTTGTAATTTACACTAAATTTTATTTAGGACATTCACTTTTAATTGCAATAATTAAGTATTTACACTTTTAATTTGTTACAATGTCAACTTTCTGTTTGAAAAATTGATAGAAAATTTGCATGTGATAACCACATGACCTTTTTCAAATGATAAATATATCAAATCTAACATTTTTCATCCCAAATACTCATATGTATTCGACGTGAGATGAATTGAAAGCTTTTACATGAATTATAATTACATTATATATATCACAAAGTATATTACACTATGATTTTGGAGTAATTTGAGAGAAATTTGTGATAGATTATTAAGAAGCATGATTTTATCTATTCATAAATTACCCTTTTTTCCCTCATTTCTTAATCTTTTTACGTGATTCTAGTATCTAAATCAAAACTCTCAAAATATTCTACAACTTATATTGGTCGAAATTAAAAATAAAGGTCGTTTAGTGCCCCAAAATGGTTGTGCAAGTCGAGGGGTCTGTCAAGAATTTTTCGACAAAACCCTGAGGCGTAGCCCAGCAGTGCGGAAGGCGCACTCCTGAGCCGTAAACTCGGACAGGTCGTGTGTTTGAAACTCCGCAAGGTCTTCTCCCTCTCAGGGCCACCCACCAAGGCTTCAACCTTGACTAGCCCGGCACGCTGCCTTGTCTTGTGGGGTGGTTGCTCGCCCCCAGGTTTACGGTCCAACCATGGGTCCAAAGGGCTTGGGGTTGGGGCAGTTCCTGGGTCACCAAAAAAAAAAATTTCCAACAAACCTGCAACTTCATTTTTGTTATAATTTTTTTTCCACTTTTCTTTGTGTGCTAAACCTGAAAACAGATATGATAATACTAACACAGCCTAGACTAACCATTAAGGAGCATCAAAAATAAGATTAATCCATTATTTTATACAAATACAAAAACAAGTTTTTCAAGATCTTCGCCGGAAACCATGATTGAAAAACAACCCACCCCTCTATTATATATGCATGATTGAAAAACAATACAAAACAATATATAATAGTATAGCTTTTCCTTCAAAGGTTTGGGTTTAGTTTTGAGATTTTTTCCCCCTCTTTCTCTCCCTTCTCTGCTGCTCTCTCTCACTTGCAATGAATTTCCACTACAGCTCATGCACCACTTAAGCTTGTGATGGCACGAGTCCATGCTGCAAAAGCCACCTATCAAGACAGTAATCCAAAAGAGGCAGTTTTGTTCTTTTGTTCTTTTTCTGTTTTTTAGCACCTTCCACTACTTTCCACAAGTAATCTGATTCTTTATCCACTTTCATTTAATTAATTTATTAATTCTCTAAGTTAATAAGTATTGGTTATCACGCACGCCACTAAACCAAAATTTTATTTTGCTCTCTTGGGGCATTTCGTTTTAAGTCAAAAGCCACTTCAATTTCATTTTGAAATTTTTTGAACACAAGCCGTAGACTACAGTTTAGCCAAGATAAATGAAATCTAAGATCCAAAATTCAGGATAAATAATTAATGCAGACACATACATAAGATATTTTTGGGTTAATTAATCTTTGTAATTTACATCTCAGCTCAATTTGGTCCCTATACTTTCAATTTCATCAATTAGATCCTTCAGTTAATGAAATATGCACATATGGTTCAATTGAAATCGGACGTCAAAGTAATTAGCGAAAAATTACCACGTGCCACTCACATGAAGGGCATAATCATAAATTTATCTTATTTTTAAGGATTTATTACACATTAGTCCTCGCATTTTACCCATTCAATTTAGTCTCTATACTTTCAATTTCGTTAATTAAATTTTTTAATTTGATGAAATATGCAAAAACAGTTCAATTCAAAATGAATGCCATAGAAATTGACAGAACATGATTAGGGCTAGGGGTGGTGAGAGGATGATTTGGGGGTGGGGGTGGGGGTGGGGGGGGGGGGGGGGGGGGGTGGGTGGAGGGGGTGAGGAGTGTTAGATTGTGGGTTGTAAGGTGTGGTTGGTGGATAAGGAGAGAAGAAAAGATAAGAGGGTGTTTGAATGTAACTTATTTAGTAACTTATGGCCTATGCTTATGACTTTTTTAAAATGTGTTTAGATGAACGATTTAAAAAAATAGCTTATGTCTAATCACATTTTTTTAAAAAAATTATTTTTAAAGATAGTTTTTCAAAAGTAACTTATAACTTATAACTTATAAGCCAGTTGGCCAAACACCACATGAATGACGAGAGAACGAAATGAAATAAATTTACTACTGTGCCCATCACATGGATGATACATAGTCATTTTTTGTCACTCTCTTTAAAGTTTATTTTCAATTAGACTATTGTGCATATTTTACCAAATTAAAAGAATTAATTAATAAAATTAAAAATTCAAGGACCAAATTGAGATAGAGTTCAATTACAAGAACTCATAACATAATTAACTATTAAAAATGATGTCAAATTCGCCCCTAATTATCATATTGTGAAAAAGCTGAGAGTGCTAGGTAGCGAATTTGGCACAAATTTCATGTTCTCTTCACTTTTCATTGCTTTTTTTCACTGCTTGTATAACTTATATCATGCGATGCAGTTAGGATAAATATGCATATATATATATATATATATATATAAAATCATACCTCATTAATTGTCCGGCCAAGAAAAATTACGGCGATCATCGCCTCGAAACCTGTATACATTCCATCATATCATATCATATCACATCACATCACATGCCACATGCCATTAATGGTGCTGCCAATCTGGAAAACCAACCTTTTTTTTGTTATATCAACCCAAAAAAAAAAATCAAAGCAACTTGGAACAACACCTGTTATATAATGAGTTTTATTTAGCAATTCTAATCTCATATGTTAATTCATATAATTATTTTATCAATTTAAAAATATGACAACATTATTTATATATAATTTTACACATATAGGCATTTTCACATTCGTGTCTCTTGAGCTCACTTGTCGAATCTGTGATTTAAAGCTAGGATGAACCACCACCCAAGATTGTAGGGCCTGACTGAGACCCCTGCTGCAATCCTGTTTATGTGACACCCATTAGTTGCTTTGCCATTTATGGTAGCCATGAGACGATGGAGCTATGTCAACCAAAATAAACAGATTAGAAGAAGAAGATACAACACAAAATAAAGATGACCCAAATAACATTAAAGTGATACAGTGGGCTTTAACTTTGTCGGATTTAAAACTCGGGTCAAACCAAGGATGTTTTAAATACTTTGTCTTCAAAAGCAACTACTGGAGCTCGCGGTGAATGTAGCTACGAGTCTACAACTACGAAACTAACATCATACAACCCACAGCTCAAGAGTTTCATACACCCACACGTAGAGAGAGAGAGAGAGAGAACTAACATTGCTCTCTACTCTTGTTGTTCCGAACTGAAGCTTAAACCACCTTTATATAGATGGCCTAAGGCGGTGGTAGCATTCTTGGACTTTCCAAGTGTGTAGTTCATGGGTCACCGGATCGGTATGATATAATAAAAAATGGGTACCGGGAATATAAGGTTGTAGAATATATACGTATGCATGCATATATTGGCCAAAACATTTATCCAAACTTTCAAGCTTAAATATCAATATCCAAACTTTCAAGCTTAAATATCAATGTTATCACCGTAATAGCAAGACATAATCCATGCGAGCGGAAACAGATGCAATCCACAAAGTTGTTATAGCTGTCCCCAACTACAACTGCAAAACAATACTCCTTCTCTATTGATTTTCAGGAAAGCAGAAAAATCCAACACAAAATACGAACTAGCACTCAACATCATCTTATTCAAATATCAATATTTTTATGACACATGAAACATAGACAACCATTTCCATCCAACCAAATAGGGAAAAAAAAAAAAAAAAGAATCATCCAAACGTTATATTTTATAATCCATTGTCATCAATAGGATTAATATTACAAGAATAACACGATGACACAAGGATACGGGAGTAGTGGGTGAGAGGAAGAGAAGGCAGCAAGCAGCATTCAAGACCTACATTAAAGGCCCTCCATTGTCAACAATAAGAGCTTGACAGAAGCAAACATATTACTGAAAGTAAGGGCTAAGATGACCACAACTTTCAAAACTGTAAGAAGCCTCGCCCGACGATGAATTCTCTTGTTGGATACGCCTCATCTCCTCATAAGCCCATTCAAGCCCAGGGCAATAATGGAGTGGCGGATTGAACTTGGTGTCATTTATGTCATCTGGCAAGAATGCACCATTTTCTACTAGGAATTTAATTGCTTGCTTCTTTTTTTCTTTAGCTGCGTTGTGAAGTGGAGTCCCTAGATTGTGATAAAGGACAAAAAGATTAATAAATAGAAGCAACTATGGAAAGCAAATGAAGAGAGGAGGAAAGAGAGGGAGAGTGCAGTGAGAGGGGATCATCTTTTTGGCTTTGAAACGACCAATGACCAAAGATCTCTTCCATGAGACGAAAATGTGTGTATGTATATACACGTAAATGTAAGTTTCTATCAAATTCATAGTAAGTTTCTATCGCATTCAATACTTACAGCCACATGCACCCTTAGTTTGGGCATCAATGTTAGCACCACGGTCAAGCAATTCATCCATAACTTTGAGGTGGCCGCCTTCAGCAGCAAGATGAAGAGGTGTCACCCCTTGGGATTTGCGGCCCCAAGTAGCCACGTTCACATCCATTCCTTCATCCAGAAGACGCTTCACCTGCAAATTGAAAGAAAACACAATTAGAATAAACAAATGATAGCCACAGGAATTTTTCAAAGGGCGAAAGCAGTTTCCATTCTTTATCTGAAGATCTGTAAAGTAATATGCATAGCACATATCAGAGTGGCATTTCTAATATTACAAAATTGGGTAAGACAAAAGAAAGAGGAGGAGGAGCAGGGCGGGTGGGTGTTGGTTTTGGGTTTGGGGGGAAGATTTCTGTACATGAACAAAAACAGGGACACAGGAAGAAAATTAGATCCACAAATCAAACACTAAATGCTCCAATTCCACCTCTTATTATACAGGGCCACATCACCAAACAAGCAGAAAAACTTAGAATTTTCAAAGGGTTGAGAGTCTTGAAGACACTGCTGACTGTTATCATATCCCACTTTCATTTTGACTAAATGCCAGTAGGCCCAGTACCATAAAACTTCTATATTTTCTCATTTCTATCCATGACTAGTCGCTTTGATCCCCAAAGAAAGCCTAAGAATCTGAAGTCTCTGTTCAATAAAACTTAAAAGGCATATAACCATCCAATTTATGCATTCTTCCCCCTATTAAGGCATCTCCAGCAAAGCTCTTCATCGTATAGTCAAACCAATAGCTAGTTAGGTTCGTTAGTCTGAGTCACTTCAATAGCTACCAACTACTTCACAATATATCTATAGTTGAGTGAATTTCCATAGCAAAACGGAAAAGCATGGGGATGTAAATAATATTTCTTTAAAAACACTGAAATATACAAGTATAGGGCAAAAACACCTAATATACCTAAAGACAGATTTTGCGATTTTCAAATGCAAGCATGAGTTTGTAAGTGTTGATATACCAGCCATCCTCACTCAATTAATTTCCAATCAGGCGACTATTAATAAAATAATTATCAAACATTAATTATCAAATGTTGTTGCGCTTATTTACTTCTACACCCAAGAGAAAAGAAGCAGGAGGGGGGTCCAAAGTACTAAATGTGATAATATAAGAGTTGGAAATGTGATAGTCCACATTTAGAACATCATAATTTCTAGGCCTACTTCACATGAATGATTTGCAAGGTCAAGACATAATATGTCAGATGATTGTCAACCATATAGTTTCCGTTAGTCAAAAAGTTATAATAATTTAATTACACTAAACCATCATCTATTTTTTGTTACTAACAATGATAAACTTGAATCATAAACTCACTCTTTCTCATACAATTACAATTTTTAATTTTTAAGCATCCATAGTAGTTATTCCCTAAGTCATACAATCCGCCTAAACAAGGTGGCAAATAGCAATCTAGGTCATGGATTCACGAATCAGGGACGAAAATGGGTCAAATTTGCGACTTGAGCTGGTGAAATTCTCGAATTGGTCACAAATTATATTTATAGCCAATGATAAGTGGTCACGTCGATCATGTATCAACGAGTGAGATCACACAGGAACAAACCACCACCCCCTCCAACAGAAAGGCAAGCGAAAATTTACCAGGAAGTGTTGAACCCACAGCCTGTTGGAGGATTTGTAAGTTACATGCTTAAGTGCCATTGAACCATCCTTATAATTGGGTAGCTTTTTTTGTTTATCCTTATTGTAAATTTGATAGTCACATACAAGGATTTAATGCATAAAAAAAAATTAAAAATCAATTAAACACATGTATATAAATATCCATATGGATAAAAATTACTTTAATATGGAGCAATGTAGAGAAAATTGAAGTAGAATGTATGTGCCCATTGATAAGGGTCCTTAAGGAAAAAGGAAGTGGCTGTTTTTTTTTTTTTTTTTAATTTCTATGATAAGTTTGTTTCGAAGGGGGCTTGTGGGGATGGGGAGGGGTCTTTAAGTATGATTTCAAAATGCAAGTGTCCAAACAATGGTTGGCAATTTTCATCCCTCTTTCTTATAGTAGTTTGTGGACAACAAAAAGAAGCACCAAAAAAATTAGAAGGACAAGGTTAATACCATAAAATTTACCTCCTTGAGTTTTACCTAGCAAAGGGGGCGCACTGGGGGAAAAGGGTCAGCATATTTACTTACTTAGAAGGGGTGTTTAGCATCTAATAACTTTTAGAGGATAGCTAAACACACTAGCTTCACTTTCCATTGGAATGAAAAAAAAAAAAAAAAAAACACAGTAGCTTCAACTAAGGGTGCACATGGGTTTGTTTGTTCAGTTAGTAAACAAACCTAGAACCAAACTGACCTAAGTTGCTTCTTGGAATTCTCACGCAGGACCCAACAAAAGCATACCGAACTTCTTTGGGTTGATTCAATTGGTTTTGGTTTTAAAAATAAAAGTACAAACATCGACCATACATGTGTCCTTTACCAAGACAATATCATAGAGCCCAAACAATTCAAACAAGACTATTGGACCCAACACGAGTCTTAATGGCCAAAACACAATTGAGCCTAGGTGCCATGTATTATATAAATAGTTTGCTGCAACCGAATCCTTTCTCTTGTCACTGATGTCGGATAAATACTCATACAATTATGTAAGCTCAGTTATTGGGTTCAGTCGGTTTACCCAAACACAAACCAAAACTGAATCAGGTTAGTAGCCTCCTAAGTCCTAACCCTAAACTAAACTGAAGCCCCAAAAAACTGAACAGACCAACCCAAACTGGTCAGTTTGGTTGAGTTTTTCATATCAATGTTGAAAACTGAACCGGACTGGCTTTTTTAACTTGTCGAACCAGGAACCGGTTCAAGAAACAGTCTGGATTGTCCCCTAGAATCACTTTAGAGAGAAAACCGTGATCTTTTGTAAAAACCGCTTGAACCACGCATTAAACTCGTGAAACGGTCGAACCGTTCTCAATTCAATGGAATTAGATGAGTTTGAACAACTATAAATATTGATCATATTTTAGGGTTGCGACAATGGAAATCAGCCTCCATTCAATCTCTCGGCTGATCTGTTCTCTCCTAATGGCGAATCCAGGAATTTCATAAAGAGGGCACTGACGAAAGAAATTTCTTTAGGAGTACAGACCTCTCAGATATAATTTTTACAATAATTGACTCAAGAGATGGCAACGAATCAAGTATGGGATGGATTTGCCTAAACCCTACCCCAACCAACCCTAATAGGAAAAACCTCCCTCACACCCGTCCCATACCTATTACGGGTTAAACTCTCCAATCACATTCCCGTTTATGTTCAAATCGGGTTGGGTCAGCCCTTATAATTTTTTATTTAGCATGTAAAAAATTAAAAGCTAGGAAGTACAGACACTTCTAAGAGGCTACCGCATTAGTGTTAGACTCACATACTGCTCAAACACACCAATTGACGTGTCCAAAATTTTTGTTTATTTATTTTTCAAGGGACATGCCTAGGTGTCACAAGTTGCCACTCGTAGCACATCTGGGACCGTGAGAGACCTTGGCCTGGGGCATGTCTGAGCATGGTTAGCAAGTGACATGGCAATCTCGTAATTTGTATTTTTCATATTTATTGAATTATGACTCCTCGAGGGAACATGATGTTTTCTCCTACAAGTTTAGAGATGGCTCAGAATGCTATTATAAGGGAAGGGGTATGGTGTTGACTCTACCACCCCTGGTGCTACTGAAAAGGACAGTACTCAAGTGAGTCCTCCAAAAGAATGGGCGAGACTTGAGTGTTATCCCTTTCGGTAGTATCAGGGAATGGTAGAGTCAACACCAGACCTTTTCTTATAATAGCATTCTGAGTCATTTTCAAATTTGCAGGAGAAAACATCTTACCCCTCGAGGAGTCATAATTCATAAATTTAATAAATACGAAAAATACAAATTATGAAATTGCCATGCTACCGGCCAACCATGCTCAAACATACCTCACGCCAAGGTCCCTCAGGGTCCCAGACGTGCCATGGGTGGTAACTCGTGACCTTCTCCACCACTTCAACCATCATTTTCCTCGATGATGCCAAAACTCAATACCAACTCTTGACACTTTCCACCACTTGAACAATTAACGCCTTCGTTGATGACAAGTATAATGCAGAATGCGGTAGTGCTTATATACCTCCATGATGAGTTGTCACCACCCCTCGCAGACCAACACCTCCATGCTGATAACCTACAAATCCAGTCTCTCAAATTTGCCTCCACTGCTACTCGAAGTAAAGGTTTGCCTAGGCTCCCATGCTAAACTCGGCTAAGCAAGGCATATTTTTCACCATATTAAGCAAACACAAACTCCTCTAATCAAGTGCTCCGTATCATATTACTCCATCCATCAGCAACATATACTTGAATATGCGCTGTCTGTCGCGCACCAAGGAAAGGTGTGCGTTGACCTTCGCGCACCCTCCACCACTTCAAGGGGTCGATGCCCTCATCAACAAGTACTTCGCATGGACCCTTTACACAACTCCGCAGCTAAACCCACAAAAACTCATTTGATATCAGAATTCACCCTATGCATGACCCCAAGGTGTCCTCCCGACATCTTGTGGTTCCGTCCCACACTAGTTCCTAACTGACCAGCATTCCGACAGAATACAAGTCTGTCTGCACTGTCAAAGTAAACCCTACCCACTGGGAAATGGTTCCAACTACTGAAGTTTCCACAATGTTGCTCCAGTACCTCAGTCATTAGGCCTTCATTCGAAGACAATCCATACTTTCTAGCTTTCACCTGAAATCAGCCCACACTGTTCTAGTACCTCGGCTATCCAGCCTTCACCCAAAATCAGTTGGCACAGCTCCAATGCTTGATCCTCTGATCTTTACCCGAAGTCTACCCACAATGCCTCCCTCCGCCGAAGGACTTTATGTCTTGATGAACCTTCGCTACACGATGCTCTCCAGCAACGATGAACTCCTCTAAGCCACTTGACGTTCACTAGCCAACATGTATCTCAACGAGACAAGACCATCCAAAAGATCAAAACAAAAAAACACGTTCTCCACAGATGCCAACAGCCAAGTGCAGCAATGAACACAACTACTAAGTGAGCACAAAGCCAACAAAGTAACCATGTAATAATACGAACAAAAGCTGCCAACGGTTTTAGCCAACCCAAGGGTCAAATGAAGGTAAGCAAATCCCCATAACACAAAATAAATTCTTCCACACAAACTCACATACTGTAGAAACAGCCTACCAATCCAACAAAGTAGCACTACTAGCTATACATCAAAATCAATGATTTGACACACAAAAGCATCTATGTACTACTAAACTGGTCCCATACACATCCTTACGACAACTTGTTACACTAAGCACCACGACCATAATCAAAAGACCGAGCGCGCGTTTAAAGCTTGTTGAAGCGGCCACTTGAATGAAGGTACCAAAGGGGTTCAAACAGTAACCAAGTCCATTGATACCATAAGATTTCAGCCCACCTATACTAGAAACTGCTAGCTTGGGCCACCAACCTATTTGTCATAAGATTGAATGACACTCGCTCCACTGCAAAACCGACAACCAACAATCTGAAGCAAATAACCCACTGAAAAGATATCCACCATAACTGAAGAAAATACCCACATAGACAAGAGAAGCAACACCCAATTGATGCACACCACAGATGGTTAGCGCTCTGATACTAACTGTCACGGGCTGGTAGACTGGGCACCACACGGTAACAGTAATATGACCCACCATGATCATATGCAGCAAAAATAACCAGTAAGGCGACTATGCACCAAGTAATAATCCCTCCAAACCCAAGTATCGAGGCATAAGACTATGCGTTCATCCAGGATCCATCCGTAATACCCTGCACATCTAGATAAGCTCCATTCTCCGATGCTCAAGTCATAAGACTTACCCAAGCTATAGGCGATAGCAACGCCATTCTCAAATGAATGCACACATAACAAGTAATGTACTTAGCACTAACCCCTCTCGAAATACAAGCAAGATAGTAATGTGCAACTAGACATGCGTGTGAACCAAGTATCACCAGTTAGGCACGACGCCTCTAACCATGAAGTTCTTAGCGCCTCGCGTCAAGGTTGTTACCAGCAAGGATAGGCACAACTGAATAGCAACCGATAAGCCTACAACATCGTGTCCTACGGTGCCAATGCTAGCCAAACCAAGCGGTCGTGTACACAAGCTTGAACTCAACGTGCAAGTGCACACGAGGCTAACGGCATGCAAGTGTGCACACCAAGGCTCAATCTGTCATGAGCATAGGCCCCCCCATGGTATGGATGCGGCATAGCGGATATGAATGTCACAACTCCATCCTCGATGCCAATGCCTAACAACTGCTTTACCGGACACAATACCATCCATGTAGCCCCTTGACTAGCATGAGGACTGTAGCCACATGCCACAGCCGGTTTCCAAGTCTCGCCTACTCTCTTGGAAGACTCATTTGAGTGTTGTCTCTTTCGGTAGCACTAGGGGGTGGTAGAATCAACACAAAACGCCTCTTATAATAGTATTTTGAGCCATCTCCAAACTTGTTGAAGAAAATATCTTGCCCCCTTAAGGAGTTATAATTCATAAATTCAATAAATATGAAAAATATAAATTACGAGATTATTATAACACCGGCCAACCATGCTCAGACACGCCCCAAGCCAAAGTCCCATGTGGCTCTAAATGTGCCACGAGTGGCAACTCGTGACACTAGGACACGCAAGAGACACATATCCATCACTAAAAAATGCACATGAAACACATTGTAAGTTTAAAAAATAAACTTGTCTTATAATATTTTAAGTTAAATGATGATTAAATTATGGATTGGATGGTGTTTTCATGTTGAATTAGTATTACTTTTTTTATAATTTTTATAGTTTGTGGATGTTACATTCATATATATAGCAAAAATATATATATAAAAAAATATTTTTTTCCCGTCACTTTGCCATGTTCGTGTCCTCGTTTTTTTAGAATTGTCATGTCTCGTGTCTGTTTCTGTACCTGTGTTAGTGTCTATCCAGATCGTTCACGGATGTAGAACGGGAATGAGAACGTCATACGTTATATCCTCTAAAATGTAAAATGACAGGTGTAAACTTGTACAAATTAAACTATTAAAATTTAATGTACTTCTATAGCAATTTACTTAAACAATTAGACATTTAATAAAACATAATTTATATGTTTCAAATTAATCATCTAAAAACAAGTTTTTTAGAGCATTATGGCTGATATTTTTGCATATTGTTCTTCCAATACTCTCTTCTCCCTAGATTTTCATTCATTACATATGATTTTTTTTCTTCGTTATGTGACTTTTAAGGAAATAAATAGGAAAAAAAAGTTGGGATGGCATTAGATCACATCGGATCTCTAAATTTTGGTTTTGGAATGTAAGTGTACCATGTTTTGGAACGCTATTCTAAAATCGTAAATCGCTATGGTAGTTAGTTAACGTGCCCACTAATCCCTAACTACAAAGAACACAAGTAGTTAGTTAATGTGGGGGAAGTCTGAATTTTTCAAAACTGTTTTGTATTTACCCTTAAACTAATCATCTAATTTATTGTCTTATTCTCGAAGTCAATCTGTGGAAGACAAAATCTACAATTATTTGTTTGACTTTGTAGGCCGATTTAAATATATTTTAAAATTTCACAGTCCTCACTAACTGAGGTGTTGCCTTTATATAATAGTTTAGATATTTCCCTAATCTCATATAATTTTGAAAGATAACAATTAGTTTACATAATAAAAGGTAGACAATTCTTCGCTATATAAACTCTCTACAATTAGTTTATGTATTACTATAATATAATAACGGTATTCTAGTCATTTTGATACATAATCGGGGTTGAGTTATGTTATTTCCCCCATAACCTACCCCTAACCCTTTTATTAAACCCCCAAACCCTTCCTATTAGGTGGCTCAAAGACTTGCTTTTTTCTTGGATCAAATGCCCATTCCCTAATTGATGCGTTGAATACACAAAAAATCAAAATCAAAATAAAATTGAATATAATCATAACAAGGTAAAATTATTTATATTTTAGTGGAGCTAATATATTATTATTGCATCATAGATACTAAAAAATATGTAGGATTTAAGCAAAATTTTTTGAATTTTGAAGAGTAAGGTAACATTATTTGAATTTTAGGGGGCTAATGTACTATTTCTCACCTAAATATCCAAAATACATGGTATATTAGTGGAATTTTCAAGACTTTAGGGGGCTATTGCCCCAGCCCGGACACTTCGAACACACGTCCAACACTTTGAACACTCCCTAGCACATGTCAAACACACGTCCAAACGTATCCTATTATTACTTGACACATTTCGAACACTTAAGGAGCATGCATGTCAGTCAATTGGACACTTATGTCCATCAATTATTCACACACAAAAAAAATTGTATATTTAAAGAAAATAACTTGAGATACAATTGTAAAACAATAGTAATGTAATTTTATACTCAATTTGAGGTTTAAGCTATCGAATACACGACATTTAATATTAATTAGAGTTATCTTGACTTATAAAAAAAAAAAAGACTTATCTTGTAGTTTTTCTATTATCTTAAAAAAAAATTTTAATGAATGACACAAAAATATATGCAATATATATTTTCTCCGTGTCGTGTCATATCCTGCATTTTTTGAAATTTGAAGTTTTGGCGTGTCAGTTTTATGTCCATGTCCATGTTTCTTAGCCTATGGCCCTCTCACCTGTACTTTGCACTCTAATCTCCATTCCAACTGCAACCCTACTCCAATAATTTTCAAATTCAATCTCCACCTAAGCAGCACGCCACGACACGACTCAGATATGCTACACAGATACGACACAACACAACAAGAACACAACATGACTGGGACACGACAAAAATATATATTTTTTATATGCCATATATAAAAATATTTAACTCACAAAATTGCAACCTATGACTAATTATAGTTAAAAACCACATATCCATAATTTAAATGTCAAATTCGATATAAATCCACATTTAGTTTTATTTAATAAGCGAATCCTACGTCCTTTTTTTGCATACTCAGAACATGTTTCATGTGTGTTTAACCAATGGACATGTGTCCCTAAAATGTCTTTGTGTCCAGTTTTAAAATAAACTAAAAATAATAGGACATGTTTAATGTTTGGAAGACTGTCTGACACGGTGTCGGAGGAGTGTCCAACACAGTATTTGAAATGGACACAGCAACTTCTTAGAAACATCTGTGCTTCTTAGATCTCTCTCTCTCTCTCTCTCTCTCTCTCTCTCTCTCTCTCTCTCAAGTCTCAATTGTTCCATTGGCTATTCATATTCTAGAAATGTTCAATTTGCCCTGCACTAACTGCACAGAAAATTTGTTAGTGCAGAAAGGGTACGAGCTTTAGCAAAGATCCATGATTTCATTCCGTTGATAAAAATATCAAATGACGCAAACCTTTTAATAATGACGTGATATTAGTCAAATTTCAAATTTTCCTCACCAATTATATGCCTTACTCTACGAATTCAGTTTGTTTCCTTACATAACTTTAACTTCAAGATGTTGGTCGCATGTCTCCCCTGTTCTAAAGCTTGTATTAAGTTCTTAACGTTAGACCTTTGTTTCTATTTGTAAATTTGGCCCAATAATTTTCTTATTATCTGGAGTTATGAAATTTTAAGGTGGTCAATTTAGGCAGTGAAATTCAAAGGTATTGTCCTTTTAGAATGAAGGAAAAAAATTATTTCAAAAATTTGAGGTTTTTTAGTTATTTATTTATATTTTTATATTTATTTGTCACGTCATAATCAATCCGATAGTTGAACCACTAAACCATGACCAATTCATCTATGCTTTTCAAACAAAGCATTGCTTCACATTAATTGGTCCCAATGTGCACCCACAAGTCCTTCATCTTGAATTGAGTGAAACTACTGAATCCAAAACAAACATAATCCCTAGATGCTCTGGTTCAATTATTCATATTATCCTTTTAAGCCTACAGTATTGATAAAAAAGCCAAATCAATTCTCCATGACAAACTCAAACAGGAAGAATTATTTTCCCATTTCGTACTGAAGTTATAGTACAGGGGGAAGGGAGGAGGACAATATAGTAAAACCAAGTTGCACACACCATAACAGATGTCATAACACATACTTCCCTTGGTGCATATTTTTCAAAGTCAATATTTCATCATCTCGAGTTGGGGAGAAGTGAGAAAATATAGCCTAAATGAAAAAAAACAGTGAAAAGTAAAGGCACCAAAGGCAGAACTGGGGATGCTATTCTCATTATTTATCACCAATAAGAACTTTTGGAAATTTTCAACATTTTACAAATAGGCCCAGAGCTTTTTTATTGAAATATTGTGGCCGAAATTACACTCTAAGACAACTAAAAGATAATCACAAGACAACCTAATAATTTCATAATCCATAACCGTCGTGTGGCACAAGTTACCCAATATATTGACAGTTCAAAGTTGAATGCATTAGAACTAATGGCAACATTCGGTCAAGATAGCATTGTGAATACTTCAGTAATTAATCATATTCATACGAAATTACTAAAGTCCAATCTCTCAATTACTACTACCTAAGTATAATTAAACTAAAGTTAATACATATGCATACACATGTATATATCAACCATAACCAATATATAGAAAATATATAATAAAAAATTCCTTAAATCAGACTTTTGGACACTCCATTACATACTATAATCAACTAGAAAGCAAGACAATCAAGAAAACCAAGAGAACGTACCTCCTTGAGATCACCTTTTCGGGCACCAATGTGAAGCACAGTCCAACCTCGACCGTCCCTATCGCCTACAGACCTATTCATGCATTGGCTCCGGCTCGGTCGAATTGAACCTAACTGGTCTTGAGGCATACTTCAAATGCCCATAAAGCAATTTAGCAAAGCTTCAAACTCAAAGAAAACCCTCAAACTCCAACGTTTAACAAAGAAGACTGGTCTTATCTTTAAATCACAACACAAAACCCTAAAACTTCAAACGATAGATAAGATCTGAAGATGAGACTTCAAGGCTTTTTTACATGATTGAGAGAAGACAATATAGGTCACAAAGAACTAGCGAGAGAAGTGATTGGCCATGTTGTAGGGAGCAAAGGGATTCAAACCAGGGCCGAGGACTCGAAGATTTCGAAGCTTTGTCACGAGCGATGACGATGACAACAGGAAGAGGAAAGATATTATCATAATTGAATCGGAAGCCCTAATTGATATTATTAAGAGTTATAGTATGGGAATGAATTAGATGAGAAATCAGACGAATCTTGGTACACTTTGGAGAGAGTTTGGCGGTTGCACACACATATATATATAATATGTATCTATATATATGCTTGTATATTCAGATATATGTAAAGCTAAAGAGAGCCACCAAAACCCTAGATTGCAGAGAATGGCTGGGTTGGGGACGTTTGGTGTGGAGAGGTCTTTATAGGTCCGGAGGGGAACCATTGTGCGAACTTATGAGCAGTTTACTTTCATGAGACTTGTGTTAACGACTGCCACGTAGAAGAGACGAGTGAAACTCCTGTCTACCCATTTATTGCCAGCCCAACGATACCTCTTACCGGGGCAGGCACGGCCTGTTTAACATCCATGCCAGCGGACTCAGCCCACCAGAGCTAAACCGGGCCCGTGTATGTAAAATAATATTAAAATTTATATGTATATATATTAATTAATATAGTTAAAGTTATATTTCACAAAATTTTTAAATTGTTAAAATAATAAAAGAAATAGCAAGGGAGATGAAATATAATACAAAGATCTATAGGCTATGTTTCGTACAACGGAATGTAAAGGAATGAAATGAGAATGGGAATGGAATGAGAATGATAATGGAATGGAATAGAATAGTCATTCTCATTCCTTTGTTTGGTAAGACTAATGAACAATGTTAGAATAGAATGGAATGAAATTTGTATATGATATGAAAATTTAATTTTATGTTTATACAAAGATCGATAAGCATTTGTAATTTGTATACGATATGTAATTTGTAATTATTATTCATATGACATAGATAATTCTAATAATTCAATTACCACATGAACAAAGAAAAACATTTCATGAAAGAATACTAGGAATTTAATAACATTTGGTTGCGTTACATGTTTCTTTTATTTTTTTAAAAATAAATAAAAAAACATGTTTTGTTTAGTTAGAAGAATATAGGAGCTTTTGTTTTCTTCACATATTTTCACTTATTTTTGGTAACAAGCGAAACCGCTTTCTTATGTTTTCATTTTTAAACTTGATTTGCTAACAAAATTTTGAAAACAAAATAGATATGCATTTTTAATCTTTTTTGACACATTAGGGGGCCAAAGTTTTAGGAAATGAAGGATGAGTCAAACCCACGATCTTATTGTATGAGTGAGGGTACTACTAATAGTGAGCTAACCTTGTTTCTCGCATTTTTATTTTTTTAAACCATAAAAACATGAAACTTTTCGTTTGATTACAGATCTAGTTTTAGTTTAGATTTCATTAGTGCTATTCTCGAAAACAAAAATTTTGAGAATATCTCATTTTTCTTGTTATAGAAAGCAAAACAATAGAACTATCGTAAACACTATCGTTTTCATATTATTTTTATGAGCTAAAAAGCTCATATCTTGTGAAGATCGAACAAGCCCACTAAGAAAAGCAGGCTCGACTTGTGTGAAAACTGGCCCGGTATACATAAAGGCAAGGAGGCTTGCCAATGAGGCAAGGCTTGACCAAATTAAGACAAGCCCAAGAGCCAAAAAAAAGCCCAATGGGTAAGGAAAACCAATCCAACCAAGGAAAGGATAGGCTATGCTTGTTACAAGGGAATGAAAAATAAATAGAATGGTCATTCGTATTCCCTTGTTTGATAAGACCAATGAACAATGCTAGAATGAAATAGAATGAAATTTTATTATATAATATGAAAATTCAATATTATGTCATATACAAAATATTAGAAGTATTATATGTTATTTATTAAGTATTATTGAGCATTTGTAATGGTAGTGGCGGCAGCAATAGCAGTGGGTGGTGTGTGGTGGCGGCAGTAATGGCAAATGTTGGGCGGCGGTGGTAGTGACAGTGGTGGTGGTGGCGGGCGATGGTAGTGGTAGAGCTGCAATAGTGGGTGGTAGCGGTGGTGATGGATGGTAAGTGATTTTGGCCGACAGTGGTGGTGGTGGGATGATGGCGGTGGATGGCAGGTGATGACTCTATGGACTAGGGATGAGTTTTCCCATCCAACCTCATCGAAGAGCCCTCTGTTGGTTCAATAAGTTACCATCTGGGACAGTGGGGAGCTGGAAATAATTGGACGAGCTATTTACTACTGGATTTATAGCCAACAGTAAGCAACCTAGGAAAGTGGACTCCCTACTTTCAATGCAGAAGAAGGACGACGAATGACTACAGCAGTATACAAGGTGTTACTGGGAGGTCGATAACGAAATCAAAGACTGCAATGAACAACTTGTTATGGCTTTATTCAAGATTGGCTTGCCTAGGGAACATTGCCTAGGCAATCCCCGACTAAGAGACCTATGCTTAGGATGCCTGAGCTCATGTAAAGGATAGCATAGTACTCCAAAGTGGAGGGAGGAAGATATTTTGCCACCAAACCAGGAACGAAATGGCGATAAAACCAAGCCTAAGAGAGATTCCAAAGAGGCAAAGAAACCTCAAAGAGAGGAGGCCGACTAGAAGGACAAGAAGGCCTACAAAGGAATGAATACGGTTTTCAAAGAATCGATCTATCAGGTACTGCCCTAGATCAAAGATAAACCCTACTTCAAATAGCACCAGAAATTGATAGGGGACCTAAGTACTAAGGATCAAAGAAAGTTTTACTCCTACCACAAAGAGAAGAAGCATATGACAGAGAACTGTAAACACTTCAAAAGTCATTTGGAGGATCTAGCCTGAGCAGGGCACCTTGGGCAATTCATTGACCACTCTAAAACAAAGGACGAAGAACAGTTTAAACCCAAGGACGTCCCTCAGAAAGAGGCCCAACCAAACCCGCTGCGAGTGATAGTGGTTTTACAGGGTTCAATCGAATCCTCAGGCTATCGACCCCAACAAGTACAGGGAAGACATCCAGAAGGCTACCCATCTCAAAGAAGTTATGTAACTATTGTTGGGGACTGTGAAATTTTTCACGTCCTAGCTATAGTGCATACGCTTAACACTAAAAATTCTAATCTAATTAGGATAGCCTAATCTACATGATTAGAATCATACATTCGAGATCTCTCTAGTTTGATCCCGAATAACAAGTAACAGCAACAAGCATGAATCAATTGCACGAACTCAACCTTCGAACTTCTGCTGTATTCCTCGTACATGCCTTACTCCAGAGAGAGTGGGTTCAAAGTTGCTAGAGTTTCTCTTCCTCACAAAAATGTGTATATCTCAATTATGAGCAAGCGTAACCTTAGGTGTTCTTCGAGTCCGTACATATAGAGGCTACAATAGGGACCACAGGATTAGTATAATTAGGGCTTCCTACGCAAATAAGGATTACTAATCCAATCAGGATTAATCCCTATTTACGTAAATTATAATTTATACCACTAAAAATTTATAATTGCACTTCCTGTCATACTAGGAATTATATTTTGAGCTCCATATTATTAAATATTTATTTATCTCCCTACCTTAAAATTACAGATACTCGTCTATTAAATTAAATTACTAATAATTAAATTTAATAAATTTATTTAATTTCTTGAGATCTTCCACTTAACTTATTTGATATGTCGAATTCATAATCCACCTGCAAGGTTTGACATAATCAAAACTTATAAGCTTCCTCAATGGGGTATCATTAATCCCTATATCAGGAAGTGAATTACATTAATAATTAATATTCACCATACATGTAATGTTATTGTCCAATTCACTGAGTTTATTGACCCACAAAGAATCTCACTCTTCTGTGAATCAAAACAATAAACACTACATGCAGGTGTTTATTTATTATAGTAAGATTAAGAGCATAAGCACTCATAATAATCGTGAGGTATTAATTGTTTTATATAGTTAGTATAAAAACAATTACCTCAATACGGTCCTGTTCAATACACACAAAGTGTACTAGTGCAAGGAGTTGGAACTATACTGTTCCCTATAGTCAAGACAGACCTATTAAAACTTTGTGCTACAATCTTATTGATGGTGTGTCCAGTTTCATCTAAGACTGTGAGCGATAAGCTTATATTCTATAAGAACTGGTGATATGATATTCCGTATGTAAGCCATACTCTACATACCAAATCATCTATTATATAGAATAAGAGACACACATGCATAATCATTAAATAAATAATGCAATGCAAACATTGCTCACACAGATTCTCATTAAAATGGAATAACTAATTTATTAATAAATACTAAAGCCATTATACAAAGCATGTCTTTTAGTATAAATCCTTAACACTAAAGCTCCCGAAAAAAAAAAAAGCCGCCACTACTGATGGGACCATAACCTTCTTTGATAAAGATATTGCAGGAGTTCAAACTGCACATAATGATGCTTTGGTGACAACACTCAGGGTTGGGGACTGCGACGTGAGGAGAATCTTATTTGACCAACGCAATTCTTCAAATGTCATGTACTGTAACTTGTTCAAAAAGCTAAGACTTAAGGATATTGATCTACAGCCATCACTCAACCCCCTTATTGGCTTCAGTTCAGACCCGGATTGGCCACTAGGAAAAGTGACCTTACTGGTGATGGCAGGAATAGTAACCCTGGAGACAGAGTTCTTCGTGTTGAATGTACCATCGCCCTATAATGCAATTATAGGTTGGACGTGGTTACACCTATGAAGGTAATACCATCCACCTATCATTAATTGATACACTTCTCGAACAATGAAGGCATACAGGAGAGCAGAGGTGATTAGGTTGTAGTAAAACAATACTTCTTAACATTATGTTCCACCAAAGCAAAGATCAATCAGGTTCAGATGATGGAACTGCATGAAGACACCCCCACCCTAGATGACATTGGGGAATTACCTGGCAAGAAGGTCATAGAAGAGTTGAAGAAAATTAAGAAAGATAAGCTAAACAAGGAAAAGTACTTCATGATTGGTACGACCTTTACAATAAGAGAAGAAGTAGCTTTAGTCAAGTTGCTAATTGAAAATTTGGAGGTCTTCATTTGGACACCTTATAAAATGGCAGGAATAGATCTAGAGATCACCTGCCATCGACTAAAGGTTGACCCATAATGCCGACCTATAGTACAAAAGGGCAAAAAAGTAGCAACACAACATGTTGATACTACAATTAAAGAGGTGGAAAGGCTCCTTGAAGGGAGGGCAATTAGGGTAGTTTACTACCCTTAATAGCTTTCGAATACGGTGGTCGCAAAGAAGAATAACGACAAATGGAGGGTATGTGTAGATTTCACCGATCTAAATAAAGCCTACCCCAAAGGCCCCATCCCACTATAAAAGATTAACTAGCTGTTGGATGCTACCTCTGGCCAAGAAAGGATAAGTTTTTTAGACGCATACATGGGATATCATCAAATCCCCATGCATGAAGAAGATGAAGAGAAGACATCTTTCATCACTCCGAAGGGCATTTTTTGCTACAAGGTAAATACCCTTTGGTCTCAAGAATGCCGACACAACTTACCAGAGATTGAAAACTAAAATGTTCAAAGATCACATTGGTAATACTGTAGAAGTATATATAGATGACATGGGCGTGAAAAGCAAGCTCGACAATGACCATTTGGCCGACCTGAAGAAGTATAATATGAGGTTGAATGCCTCAAAGTGCACATTTAAGGTCGGCTTAGGGAAGTTCTTGGGCTACTTGGTAACTAGACAAGGAATCAAAGCCAACTTTGATCAAATCATGGCTACATAGAACATCCAAGCCCTTAAGAGCACAAAGAAAGTGCATAAGCTGACAAGGATGGCCACATCATTTAATCACTTTTGTCGCGCCCCGGTTTTTGGGTGTCCAAGGTCCTTTCGGTTTGGAAACAAAAAGCACAGAACTCTGTCACTAGAACTCATCCTCTTAGAATAACAAGTGCGACTAGTTTGAAAATTGGTTTGACTAAGGGCTTTTCAGAAAAATAAGAATCGCCACCTAACTTGATTAAGGTGAGTTAGGGCACCTAAAACTAATTGTTAATCTGAAGATTAAACTTAGAGTTTTTGAAAATGATTTTGAAAACTCCTTCAACAGAGAGTTTTTTAAGAAAATAGGTTGTTTGGCAGCTTTGGAAAAATTTAAGCCCTGTTAGAAAATAACTCCATTTTGGTCATTTGAAAACAGAAATCTATGGTTCGGGGGTTGGTTACGTTTAGGGAAGATATCCTAAGATCATCACCCTACCCTGCCCTTTCGGTACCTACATGTCTAATCACCCTTTGTTCACTCACTAGAATAACTAGTTACCATTGTCCACTTAATATTCACTTTAGAATTTTGAAAATGGGGTTTAGTCATCACTTTTCGGATGGATGATGCATGATGCAAGTTTTTGAAAGAAGTTTGAAGATAATAGGGGTTTTGAAAAAGTTTGGAATAGAAACTTTGAATTGATTGGAATTTTTGAAAAGGGATTGGAGTTGAAATAAAAGTTATGACGGCACCATTTTAGGTTGCCTACGTATCTCATTTAGTGAGAATTAGTCCGTTCGTAGTTCGGGTAAGAGCCCGATGGAAAATAGGCGCGTTAGGGCCTTTGGAGGCTTGAAGACACTTTGAGGTCTTTGGAAAAGTTTAAGATACTTCGAGATCTTTGGAAGTTGAAGACTCTTTGTGGTCTTGGAGGATGCAGACTCTTTGTGGTCTTGGAAGTGTTGACTTGAAATTGAATGGTGGAGTGTTTTGAAAATGTTTTTTGATCAACTCAAGGGAGTTTTGAAAAAATGCTTTGACATGACTCAAGAGAACTTGAAAGTATTTTTGAAGTCTTGTTTTGAAAACCTTGGAGGCATGATTTTAGAATGTTTTGATGAATTAGTTTTTGAAAGTGGTTTTTAGAAATGGCTAAGGGTTTGGAATCCTAATATGGACAACCGTAGAGATTGTTCTTGATTTATCACTTGTCCTTGGAATCCTTAACCATGGGAGGGCTAGGGACACCTTAGGTTTGTGACCCTTTGAAAACATTTTTGGAAACGCCTTGAAGATGGAGTGTAAGAACATTTGAAGAGTTTATGGAGTTGGTCTTTTTTTTTTTAATCAAGAGAGTAGGAGGTTTTGGAAAAATGTGTTATGAGAATAGTTTGAAATTGAGTGATCATTTAGAAAAGAGTTCAAGGGTTGGAACCTTGAAGTGAATTAACCTATGTTGGGTTGACCTAGGGTTAGGGGTGACCTAAGGTTAACTAACTTAGGTTAGGTTAACCTAAGGTTAAGATGACCTATGGTTAACTAACTAAGGTTGGGTTAACCTAAGGTTAAGGTGACCTAGGGTTAACTAACTAGGGTAGGGTTAACCTAAGGTTAGCTAACTAGGGTCAAGTTAACCTAGGGTTGGTCAACTAGGGTCAAGTTAACTTAGGGTTGGGCAATTAGGGTCAAGTTAACCTAGGGTTGGATTGGAAAATGGTTTTGAAAGTTGGTTTAATGCACTTTTGAAAAGAGTTTTGAAAAACAAAACATGTTATGCAATGGACTTTGGTGGACAACCCTTTTGAAGATCATTTCCATGAAAAATTTGACTCTAGCCAAGAGTATGGTTTATATGGTTGGTGATTGGAGACCATTCCAAGGAAGGTTTCCTCATGGCCATTATAACCATAATCTTAACAAGAGTGTGAGGGGTCCAAAAATCAACATGGTGATAGCAATTTTTGAAAAATAATTTTTGATGCAAAGATGGAGAGAGTGCATTTTTGAAAATCATCTTTTGAGAAGAATTTTGAAAATCATTTTTCAAGGGAAACACTCCATCAAGAGAGGGTTCATATGGCCAACAAAAGGGAGACCACTAAAGAGAGGGTTCCATGGGGCCATTCCAACCACTATACTTGAAAGAATGAAAATCTTGAAAATTACAGAAATAGAAAGCAACCTTTATGCAAGTTAAAATGCAATGATGCCAAAATGAGAGTTAGGGGTTAGTAGGGGTTTTTCTAAGCTTCAAGGAGCCAACCCTTGGAACAATTTTTAGAAGAAATATAGAGTTTGGAAATGACATGGAGTTTTAAGAGAAATATAAGCATCATAGAACATGACAACAAGCATAAAATGAAGCCAAGCATGCAAAACATGATCAAAATAGTAATATGCAAAGGGTCATGATCACATACAAGGCTTTTAGGCTACACCACACAAACAAGGGGCTCCTAAGTCATACCATCTTAAAGTAGGCTAGTGAGAGATCCCCTACACAGTGGCTCTCACTTGCTTTCCTCTAGGAATGATCTAAGAGCCCTCTTGGCTCAAGCATGCAAGAAAGGGGTGTTGAAGATGGGGATTAAAATAGAGAATAGCCTACGTAGGCTAGGAGGGAGAAGAGAAGAGTGGGGGAAAACACAAATGTAAAAGGGATACCACCTTTTGCCTTCAACACACTTTTAGTCTTCCAAGGATACTTTGATTGGAGCTTGAATGACCTCAACAAGGCTTAGAGGGCTGTTAGGGTGTGTTTGATGGTGTATAAGGCTTTATATGTGAAGTATATAAGCTTGGGGATGATGGAATCTAAGCTAAGTGTTGGAAGGATGAAGTGTGTATAGAGATTCGCAGTTCTGGAGTGACTTCAGCAGAGTTTCACATCAGAAATTGGAGTTGGAATATGCAAAGGGGGGTCTGGTATTTATAGGCATTCTGGAACAGGCCTGGCCAAAATTTAACCTGGCGCATGTAGGACATGCGCAGGTATTGTTCCATTGCCAGAATGACACGTGGCACTTTGTGCACTGGTTGAATCTCGACTGTTGATCGAAAGTTAGTCGATCTGATCAAAATTTGAGCGCATGTAGCATACGCTCCATTACCCGAAAGGTTCGTCCAAACTTTATCTCGATAATTGAGTCAACCGAGAAGGTTTCGGGGGAATTGGTTATACCCACGGTGTTCTCTTGAGGTTTCTCGTTAACTTTTATGTTTTCAGAAAGTTTGAATTATGTTTGGAAGTGTGAGATATCGCCTTGGGAAATGTGTGTAAAAGGACAATTTTACGGAGCGTCTGTGATACGCTCCGTGGGTGTTCGAAAGTAGCTGTTTTTGTATTACATGGTTAAGGCCTTCGGGAAGCATCTTTTTGATCAGACCGTACTGATGGAAAGTATTTTGAAAATACTTTCGAGAATTCTCAGATTTACGCATTTCTCAAGTCATTTGACGGTGCGTTTTGATTAGGGAATCGGAGAAAAAGTCAACCTTGGCGGAGCATCTGTGAGATGCTCCAGGGGTTGCTGAAAGTTGTAGTTTTCGCACCGTGCGATGGAGGGCTTCAAGAAGTGATCTATCCGATCGAGCCGTATCAATGGAAAGATCTATGAATAAGCTTTCGAGAATTCCCTAATTTACCCATTTCTCAAGTCAGTTGACGGTGCGTTATAACCAGGGAATCGGGGGAAAAGACAATTTAGGCGGAGCGTCTGCGAGACGCTCCAGAGGACTTTTATCGAGTCGTGAGTGTTTAATGTCATAGGGTCCTCCTTGGGTTAAACAAGGGTGTATGGTGAAACCTTTTGCTTGAAATCCCAGGACCGGTGCTCTCTCGAGACATGTTTGGATTGCCAGGGGCAAATGGTCATTTTGGGCCAGGATTGGCTGGAAATGGTTAGGAATGGTTTGGTGTGTTATGTTAAGCGTGTAGGGCTGTTCAGGGATGGTTTTGGGAGAGTCTTTTACCGTTTGGTGGGTTTTGTGCTGTGCTGAGGCGTTCAGGGGCAAAACAGTCCTTTTGACCAGAGCGAGCCGGAATAAGACCGGATTTGGACCAAATGGCGTGTGGGGGACGCCTAATGGTTTAACAACATTTTTGAAGGATGGACTTATCGTTTTGAGAGATTTTGAACTATCTCAAAACATGCTTGCAAGCCCAAAGGGTAGGCTTGGTCATTTTTCACCGAGTCGGGCTAGCAGGCGCCAGTGTTGACCTAGGTGTTGGTTCCCAAGACCGCATGGTCTAGGAAAACTACCTGTGCGGTGTTGGTTTCTAAGAACGCCCAGTCTTAGAGAACTACATGTAGGGGTGGTGTTGGTTCCTGAGAACGCTCGGTCCCAAAAAGCTACCTGGAAAGGTGGTGTTGGTCTCTGAGAACGCCCGGTCTCGGAGAACTACCAAATGACGAACATTCTACGTTGGCGGGCTAGCAGGCGCCAGAAGTGAACCGTCTGGAATTTGATAAGGTGTTGGTCCATGAGATCGCCCGATCCCGGGAAGCTACCTAGATGGCGTTGCTTTCTGGGATTGCCTGGTCCGAAAAGCTGCCTGGAATAATAGTGCTTATGGCTCCAGCGGGTCCTTGTGGACTCGAGAAGCGACCAGTTGGTTGGATTGGAGATTGTAAGGCTCATCTTGAACCTGCATGTGTTATGATATTGGAAAACTTAGCCCGGTCGGGCCGAAGATTGCCGAGTGGGCAAAAATGGGGTGCTTACAACTTTATAAGTCAATAGTTAGATAATCGCCAACCATTCTTCCAACTCTTGAAAAAACAAGAACACGTTAATTGGGGCCTAGAGTGTGACAAAGCATTGGATGATTTAGAAGCATACCTTGCGTGACCACCGCTGTTATCAACACTAGAACAAGGAGAAAAGCTTTACTTGTACGTGGTCGTTTCTAAGCACGTAGTTGATGCCGTGCTTATTCGGTAGGAAGGGAAGCAACAATAACCAATGTATTATGTGAGCAAGACTCTGGTAGATGCAGAAATAAGATACCTTCTATAAAACCCTATGTTACTTAGTATTGTGGTTAGCTTAATAACATAGTTACGAGTGCATGATTTTCTTAATTAAAGAGTTTGATTAACATGCTTTAATGGAGCATGTCATATGGAGAGTTATTCATTTTGTAGCATGATTAACTAGCTTAAGTAATCTCCATGTTTAGCTTATGGCTAATAATGATTAATTAGCCTAAATATGTTTAATTATGCTAATGAGAAGGATTAGTGAGGAGAGTGGTAAACAATAAGGTGCTAGGTGGGAGGTTCAATCTCAAGCCACCTAGGTGTAAATTGTGAGGTGTGTGTTTCATCTTCATGAAGGTGTGTGTTTCATTACAAGACTTGTGTGTGTGTGTTTGACATATGTGTGTGATAGATACAAGTCGTATCTATAGTTGGCTTCAAGTCAAGGGAAGGAGAGAGAAGAGAGATGTTTGTTAGTATCTTTGTGTTTGGCAAAAGGGAAAGTGAGAGAAAAAAAGAGACAAAGGACAGAAAGGAATAGAAGAATGAGGGATTGAATGGGGAGGTTGTGCATCCTTTGTTTGAGATGAGATACTTCAAGATCATGTTTGTTTCTTGCATTGACTTGATTGTTTGCATGTGTTAGATGAGTTTTTGCATGTTGAGAGATCATTGCAAACTATGAAAGTAAGAGTTGGATTCAAGGATGAGTGGTTTCAAGTAGGTTTCCAAGCCGGAGACCTTGAATTCTTTATGTTATGCATGTTTTAGAGTTTGAAGTCTTGTTGGAGACTTTAGAGTTTCATGTTAGACCTTAGGGGACTTAGAAAGGTGAGGGAATTGGTCTAAAGTTGCTAAAACTCTAGCTTTTGAAATTGCATTTTCGAGCACAATAGGAGGGCAACATGGCATGGTTAAGATGCCTAGTGGTGCGCGCCGAGGGGCGTAGTGGCGCAATCCTTGGTTGGGTTTTCCTTGTTTTGCATTTTTGTTTTCATGTGTCGCGTCGAATGAGTTGATATCTAAGTTTATGAATTGGCATGACCTCATTAAGTGTTAACATGACTTTGTAGCATCATTTCTTGTGTTAGTGAGCTACAAGCTTTGCATATACATGATTTATTGTATATAACATTAAAATCTATCAAGTTTGATGTGGTGGTGTATGTGTTAGGTTTGAAAACAGTTAAAGACACCCCAATTCTACTAAATGAGCGATTCCTTTAAGTTTATGAATTGGCATGACCTCATGAACTTTTAATGAATTGAATGTCTTATTATTTATATGATATTGGTGTTGGATTATGCGGTGACATTGTATATAACATACATTGTGTGTATATCTTGCATTGCACTGGGGGAGGTTTAGTTGATGTGGGACTAACCTAAAAAATGTCGATATGGGACATTCTAAATAGTTGCGCCTCAATTTTTACGCAAGCCCTCTTGGCTTAGAAAAAGTACGGTGCTCTCTTTGTTTGAACTTACCCTTTTACAAGGACAAGTTTAACAAGGGTTTAAACTTGAAAACTGGATTTGATTAAGGGCTTTTTGAAAAATTTTTAGAGTTGCCACCTAACATAGTTAAAGATGTACTAGGTCACCTAAAACTAAGTATAATCTGAAGACTAAACTTAGGTTTTTTGAAGAGGTTTTAAAAATTATTAGCCCAAAGATGCAACCCAAGAGGAGGGTGAATTGGGTTTTTCAAAATTAATCATATACAAAAGAAATTAAAAGCTAATTAACCAAGAAAATAATAAATCAAAGATGTATCAACCAAGCAAGCAATCAAAATAGTGTAAGGAACAAAAAATAGAGCAAGAGATGAACACTTGATTTATCGAGATTCAGCCACAACGTGTGAACTATGTCCTCACCCCCAAGATCCCCTTGAAAGCCTTTCACTATGCAAAAACTCCTTTACATAGCGGGTGCTAGTTGCCCAAGTGCCCAACTCACTTTGTACAAGATTTATTCCTTAACTCTTAAACTCTCCAAGTGATTTTGTCCAAGTTTCACTCAAAATTACAAGTAATTTTGACAAGAACACTCAAACTCACCAGTATACAAACCCATCCAAGTAGAATAAATAAAGTTTACACAATAGGTAACTCTTATAAAGAGTAGATAAGTGTCGCGCCCAAATTTTTTGCACTCGAGGAATACGTAAACAAGCGGAAAAAACACTATACTCGCTCATTAGAACTCACCTTTCTAGAAAAATGAGTGTGACTAGGTTTGAATTGAAAATAGATTTGAATAAAGGGCTTTTGGAAAACATTTGGAGTCGCCACTTAACTTGATTATGGTGAGTTAAGTCACCTAAAAACTAAGCATAATCCGAAAACTACACTTAGGGTTTTTGAAAACGATTTTAAAAATATTTCCTCAAGAGAGGGTTTTTAGGAAAACAGGTTGTTTGGCAACCTTTAGAAAATAATTAAGCCCTTTTTAAAATAAACTCCATTTTGGTCTTTCGAAAACAGTGATCTAGGTTCGGAGATTGGTTACGTGTAGGGAAGACGTACTAAGCTATCATCCTATCTCGCTTTTGCAATAGCTACATGTCTATTTACCCTAGATTCACCTATGAGAGTCTTCAACTAACAAATGTCCAATCCTATTCACTTTAGAAAATAATTTTGAAAAGAATGATGCGTGAGATGTAAGTGCAAGAAAAAGAGAATTGGAAAATAGATTTGGAAAAGAAGAATTGAAGTTTGAAATTGGAAAGAAAGTTTAGAAATTGAAATTGAGGATTGAAAATAGATCTTTAGAATTGGAAGTTGGAAATAGATTATGGAATTGGAGATTTGAAAGAAGTTGTGGAAATAAAAGCTTGAAAAAGGTTGTGGAATTTGAGATTTGAAAAAGATTGTGTAATTTAAGATTTGAAAAAGGTTGTGACCGCACCCATGAGAGTTGCCTACGTATCCTTTTTGAAGAATCAGGTCAGTTGTAGTTCGAACCAGAGTCCAATAGAAAATAGAAGATTTGATATGAAAGAAGAAGCTGAATTGGAATTTGGATTTGATTTGAATTTAAAATAGAGGATTGGAAATTGGAATTGAAGAATTAGGAAATTGATTTGGAAAGATAGAAATTGGAAGAGGGATTTGGAGTTGTTTTGGAAAGATTGAGATTTAGGAAACCTAGACTTTGGAAGATAGGATTTAGGAAGGACTCGAGGTTTAGAAAAGATTTGACTTGAATGTTGGACTTGGAAGATTAGAAAAGATTGGATTTAGGAAAGATTCAAATTAGGAAAAGTTCTAATTAGGAAAGTTTCATTTTAGGAAAGTTTTGAATTAGGAAAGGTTTCATTTTAAGAAAGTTTTGAATTAGGAAAGTTTTGAAAGTTGGAAAGTTTTAAAATTTAGAAAGTTTGGAATTTAGAAAGTTCGAAAGTTTAGAAAGATTTGAAAAGTTAGATTTAGAAAGTTAAGATTTGGAAAGGGATGGAAAAATGGTTGAATTAGAAATGGTTTGGAAGCTTAAAGTTTAAGGAAAGATTTAAAAGTTTTGGTTTAGGAAACCTATGATTTAGGAAAGTATGAGATTAGGAAGGATTTAGATTAGGAAAAATTTGGAGTTTATTCGTAAGAAGAAGTGTTTTGATTTTATTTCCAAAAACGGAGGATAGGATCTGGTTTCCTAAATGGAAAGATGAGATCTGGTTTTGTAAAGGGAAAATTGGATTTTGTTTCCTAAAGGGAAGATTGGATTTGGTAAGGATTTGAAAGACAAAGTTTTAGAAACCCTAGATTTGGAAGACTATAGTTTTGACGTAGAGAAGAGGTTTTGGGAATATATATAGTTTTGATGTAGAAAATAACAGATTTTGGAAACCTAGGTTTTAAGGCAAGGTTGAAAATCATGTTTTTGGGAAGAAAAACTAGGGTTTCCTAATTGTTGGCTCTAGGGCTTAACTTAGACTCTAAGAAAAAAGATTTTTGGAAAGTGAGTTTTTAGAAAGGGAGATTTTTGGAAGGAAATCCTAGAGAGGAGTTTCTAGAAGGAAGATTTTGGAAGGAGCTTTTAGAGAGGAGTTTTTAGAAAGTAAATTTGAGAGGAGTTTTAGAAAGAAGACTTTAGAAGAAGCTTTTAGGAAAGATTTTTTAGGAAAGAGATTTAGGGAGAGAGTTTTCTAAGAAGGGAGTGTTTTTAGGAAAGAAATTTTGAAGAGAGTGTTTTGGAAAGGAGTTGAAAAGGAGTTTTTGAAAAATAGATTTCTGGAGGGAGCTTTTGAAAATAATTTTGGAAAGGAGATTGGAGAGAGTTTTCTAGAAAGTATGTTAGAAAAGAGATTTTTAGAAAGAAATATTTGAAAAGAGATTTTTAGAAAGTATATAAAATATCTCACTTTCCTAAAGCGATTCTAACCATAAGAAGATTAGAACCACTTTAAAATAGTGGTTTTGAAAACAACGAGGATTTGAAAATATGGACCGTATTGGTCACTTTAAATATAACACTTTCCTAAACCAGCTATAGCCATGAAAATGCTAGAATCACCCTAGGATTATGATTTTGAAAACAAGTTTTGAAAAAGAAGATTTTGATGCAAGTTTGAAAACGAGTTTGAAAATGAATTTTGGAAGAATGCAAGATCATGATATGCACAATGCAAAGAGGGTCGTGAACATATAAGGTTAAAGGCTTCACCACATAATCAAGGGGGGCCGAACTCACATGGTCTCCGGTTAGACTAAAAGAAAGCCCCCAACGCGGTGACCTTCCAATAGCCTAATCCTACACATGGACCGGGAATTCCCTTGTTTTAAGCATGCAAGAAGGGGGGAAAGAAGATGGGAGATTAAAATAGAAGAAAACCCAAGTGAGTTAGGAGAGAGAAGAGAGGGGGAAGATGCGTAAACTTAAAGAGAAAGCCTACCTTGTGTCTTGTTTATCTTGCTTTGCTTTGCGCGCTTTGCTTTTCTTGCTTGGCTTCGGTCTTCGCTTCAGTCTTTAAGAGTTTGTCTTCGATCTTTAAAGCTTCGTAGTCGCAGCAATCCAAGCCTTCAATGGAGGGTTTGTGGCTAGTGCATGAGTATATGATAGTGTATGAGTGTATAGGAGGCTAGGGTTTGGAAAGCCTAAAGGAGACTAGGGTTTAGGGAGGCTACAAGCTCTGTATATCGAAGAATAAGGTTTTTAGATTGAGTTTGCGGATCTCTTTCATGCTGGAGGAGGCTCTGTATTCATAGACAAAGAAATGACCTGGCGCCTGTTGCAGTGGCGCAAGCCAAAGTTTACATTGACGCCACTATTAGTGGCACCAGCCAATTAGGAAAGTTTTAAGGCCGGCAAACAACGTATCTTGAGAAGATTTGGGCGCCTGTACTAGTGACTACCATGCAATTTTTAGCCTAGCTTCACTAGGAGTGACTCCGGAAGGTTCGGGAAGGATTTAGGGGACCGGGAATGGCCTAGAAGGTCGGAAAACGGCAGGAACCTTTAGAATAGGGTCCCGGAGGTATTAGCCTTGAAAAAGGATGACAAGAATTGTCAGAAGGGTTGACCCGGCCGTTAGGGGTAAAACGGTCAATCGGGCAGGAAAGCTACCGAGACGGACTCAGAATGTCCCAAAAGAAGACTTGAGGTTTGGAAACATTATTTAGAATGTTCCCAAAGATTACCGGTTTGATACCCAGAGCCGGTGTGATCAGAAAAGGTGACCGGCCCACTAGGGGCAAAACGGTCATTTCGCACTAGGTTTGCCGGAACTGACTCAGAATGATCCGGAAAGGTAATGAAAGGTTGAAAATACTATAAGAAGTATTCTTTAGAGGTTACCTATTTGATACCCAGAGCCGATGTGGTCCCCGGGGCGTTCAGATGCCTAGGGGCAAAATGGTCATCTTAACTGGAAAGTCTTAGAATTGGCCCGAAACTAACTAGAAGGCACCTAATCATGTTGGATTGTTTTTAAGACAATCTTGAAAGGGTGGACTTACCGTTCTGAGGACTTGGGTGTGTTCTCGGGAAATGTGTCGAAAAATGGCCCTAGGGGCAATTTGGTTATTTTTCACCGAAGTGGGCTATCAGGCACCTGTGTTGACCTGGGTTTTAAGTGTTTCCACCCCTCTGATGGCGGTCCTGTGATACAGGGGTTTGTTGGCAATTCCTTATATCGACCTGTTTACGAGTATTTTTGCTACTCTAACGATTCTTGATCATTCCTGAGATTACCTAATCTTGGAAGCTACTAAAGGGACTTAGCACTTGAGAAGTCAACTTTCTCGGAAGGCATGTCGAAACGGATATTTCTGCATTAGTGGGCTAGCAGGAGTCATAGGTGGACCGTTCTACCATCTAGGGGAATTGGGGTCTCGTCCTGGTCGACTGGTTTGAAGGGACTTACCGTTTCGAAGAAATTTTTTTCGGAAAACGTGACGAATTGGATAGACTTACTGTTTATAGGAATCAGCTTTCTCGAGAGAGGGATTAGAATTGGAATTAGAAAAGGGGACTTACCGTCTTCGGAAAGACGTGCCTATTGGAATTGAAAAGGGGACTTACTGTCTTTGGAAAGACGCGCCTATAGGAATATGAAAAAGGGACTTACCGTCTTTGGAAAGACGTGCCTACGGGATTGGATCGAACAATACCCACAAGGGCATTTTGGTCATTTTGCTTCTATTTGGGCCTGGTGGGCCTGCGAAACGATGAATAGACTTGGAAAGTTAATTTGACTGAAAATATATCCACATTGACTTGAATACAAGTCTGGACGAACTGTTGACTGCTGAGCGGTGAAAAATGGGGTGCTTACAATAAGCAAGTGCATGCTTAATGAAAACCCCAGCAACTAGCAAATAGAATGTATCAGTTAGGGCTTAGGCTTTTTTTTAGCATTTTTCTTGTTGAATCAGTGCTTAAATCCTTGGATTCTTGTGTATAAATGTTGTGGGGATCTTGGATATATGGCCTTGAATTGATTATAGCCATTGGTGGTGGTTGGGAGTGCATTTAATGCAAAATTACACTGATAGACCATTTGAAAAACTAGTCGTTATGGTCAAGGAGTTAACTCTTTTTCTGAAGGGGTCGACCCTTGTAGTCATCTTCACTAACCTTCTGTCCAAATGTGTCGACTCTTTTATTTTAAGGGGCCGACTCTTATTATTTTTTGGTAGACTTCATCAAGGCACTGCTTGAATGTGTCAGCTCCTGAAGAACAATAAGTCGACTCTTTTTGGACCATTGTCGAGACCTTGCATTCTAGACCAATGTGTCGACTCCTAAACTTGAAGGGTCAACTCTTTTTACCAGAGTCCTTTTGTCCAATGTCATTATTTGAATGTGTCGACTCATAGGAACCATGAGTCAACTCCTTTTAGCTCAGGTCCTTAACTTTTGCAAGACTTCTTCAATCTTCTTTCATATTTTCAAGCTCTTCATAGATCATCTAACTAACACTTCTAAGGCTTGAAATAACTTATTCAAGGCATGTTGATCTTCAAGAATACCTTCAATCTCTTCGAGATGAAATCAATCCACTTTGATTAATTGTAGTGTTCTTCAATCAACATGACTTTCTCCATTAATCCAAGACTTCACCAAAATCTTCAAGAGAGCTTCCAAATCTTGTGATCTCTTCTCGTCAACTGATTTTCTATTCTTCCAAGACATCTTCAAAATCTTTAAACTAAGCTTCCATGTCTTGTATAAATCTTCTTTATCTTTGAACACCTTCAATGTCTTCGAAATGAGATTATGAACATAATCTTGTTGAAAAGTCTTCAATAAATGTGTCAACCCATTACATGGCTCATTAACCCTCAACAATTTTGATTAGCCTGTAACATACAAAATCTTCAATATCTTTCATTGTGTCAAGCTTCAATTCATAATCTAATTGAGATTAAGGCATGACATAATCTGCACACTAAGTAGAGTCTAGATCCTTAATATAATGTTTTGTTATCATCAAAATCAAAGTATAGAGTCAACAAAAATATCCTTCTTAAGAAGATTTTTGAAAAAAAAAGGCTTTTTAGCAACCTTTTGAAAGCCTTTTTGAAAAATGACTCCGATTTTGGTCGTTGAAATAGAAATTTGTGGTCCAAGAGTTGGTTACGTGTAGGAAAGATATCCTAAAATCATCACTCTACCCCGCCTTTTCAGTACCTGGTGTGCTGTCGCGGGCACCTAAAAATAAAATCGATACCCAAAAACAATTATGTAGTAGTGCGAGTAAGGATCGTTCCCACGAAGAGTGGTTAGCCTAATTTTATGCTATGTGAACAAAGATTTGGGGGGGGGGGGGGTTTGGATTTAATGAAAAATATTTTGATAATAATAACTACGAAACAATTCAGATTAAAGTATTGAAATCAATCAGAAGAATAAACCTTGGTCTAGGTCAAAATCCACCATCGGAATTTACAACTGATCATTGATGCAAGCATATCAATTCACACATTGAATATTCACTGTCATAATTATTTTCCTATCTCTCCTTAGTTGTAGTTAATCAGAAACAAGCGATCTGATTAATCTTAACTATTAAACAATTCAGGAAAAGCACACGCGATTGCATTTAATTTAGTCGAATACCCTTCCTAAGATATAATAATTCCCAACGCAGTAAATCATTAACTTTCAGTTGCTTCACAAATAAGAGGAATCAAACAATTACGGATTTGATATCTAACTCAGCAGTAGATTGCAATGATTAATAAACTAGTAGGCATCCTAGCGATTAAACCAGACAACAACATTCGATACTCAAAACATAAATCAAATAATGAAAACAAATTGGCATAGAACAACATTCGATACTCAAAACATAAATCAAATAATGAAAACAAATTAGATCTCACAGTTTATTATTAATTCCGAAATTTCTGTCTCATTTGATCAAGATTTAGAGTTTAGCCATGCAGGGCCATGAAAACAATTCAAATAATAACCTTGAATAATACGAAAAACGTCAACAACCCTAAAAATAAAACAGTCCCAGCTTTTATAGGCTTCTGAAATTCTGCAGCTGCGCACGACCGTTCGAACGCTCTTGCCGCTGTTCGAATGCATCGGACTACCATTCGAACGGTACATCAAACACATTTTGAACAGTCAAACATGCTCTCTAAATCTTTCGAACGCTCTTCGAACCTAAACTTGATGTGTATCTGTTTGACATAGCGTTCAAACGCATCCACTACAGTTCGAACGCCTATAGGGACCGTTCGAACGCTGCTTTTAATCTCGCGCGAATTCGTCACTTTTAAGCTAGGATCTTCTTCCTGGACATTCCATAGCACCCTAAGTCAAAATATAAGAATAGTGAGTATCTTTAGGTATCAAATAAGTATAAAAGATTAAACATTAAGGGAGAAAAATATGACATTTGCACTCTCATCAGTACCTATATGTTCATTCACCCTAAGTTCACTCACTTGAATCTCTGATTACTAAATGTCCAATTATATTCACTTTAAAATTTTAGAAAAGGGTTTTTGTCATCACTTTTTGGATGATATGATGCATGATGCAAGTTTTTATAAGAGTTTGGAAGAAGTTTGGAAAGGAAGTTTTGAAAAGATATTTTGAGTTTGAAAAGGGGTTATGACTACACCTATTTAAAGGTTACCTACGTGTCTCATTTGATGAGAATCAAGTCAGTCGTAGTTTGGACAAGGGTCCGATTGAAAAGAGACTCGTGGAAGTCTTGGAATGTTTTGAAACTTGAACTCAAAAGAGTTTTGATTTGAAATTGGATGTTTGAGTGTTTTTGAAATAGAACTTAAGAGTTTTTTAAAGAGCCTTTGAAATAGGACTTTAGAGAGTTTTGGAATGTTTTTTAAAGTAACTTAAGAGAGCTTTAGAAAATTTTGAAAACTGATTAGGGGTCCTTGAAAATGGGGTTTAGATTTGGAAAAGCTCTTGTGAACTTGTCTTGAAAAGATTTTTTAAAATAATTTTTATGTACCGTATGAAAGGTATGTTGAATATTTTATCGTCTTTAAGAGATTAGCTATTTTGAAGCTAAACTTCTTCAAGGCTATGAGTTTTGGATAACATAAAAAATTCCCATAGGTTTTGGACACTTTAGGGTTTTAGAACCCTTATCTGATATCTCACTTCAACTTGGACAACCCTAACCATTGGTGGCCGAAGGTTGCTTCAAGCGTGTGATATTTATAAGTTGATTTTTAAAAAAGGTTTTTGAAAAATGTTTAAGAACACTAAAATTAACCATGTAGGTGTCATTTGGTGTATCACTTTTCTTAGGCAACCCTAACCATGAAGAGGGTCAGGATCACCTTAGGGTTGTGAACTTTGAAAAATATTTTGAAAATAGTTTTTGAAAATGTTTAGGGTTATAGAACCCCATCGTGGACCTAGGAAGGTTACACTTGATATGTCACTTTCCTTTGGGAACCTTAACCGTGGAAGGGCTAAGATCCCTTCAGAGCTATGAGTTTTGAAAAAGACTTTGAAAGTAGTTTTTGAAAATGTTTAGGGTTATGGAACCCTATCATGGACCTAGGAAGGTCACATTTGATATATCACTTTTCTTTGGGAACCTTAAATATGGAAGGGCTAAGATTCCCTTGGGGTTGTGAGTTTTTCAAAGTATTTTAAAAATAGTTTTTGAAAGTGGTAAGTGTCAAGTCATTTAAGGTTTAAGACAAACTTTTAGAGAGCTTTTGAAAGCATTTGAAAAAGAGATATGGTAACATTTAAAAAGGCTTTGAAGCTGGTTTAGAAAGTCAAGAGAGATGGAATATGACTTTTAGAAACATGGTATGAAAACCATTTGATATGAGATATAGTTTGAAATGAGTCTTCAGAGTTGAAATCTTGAAGCCATCTAACTTTGGTTAGGTGAACTAGGGTTAGGTTAACTTAGGGTTGACCAACTAGGGTCTGGTTGACCAAGGGTTGGACTACTAGGGTTTGGTTGACCTAGGGTTGGTCCACTAGGGTTAGGTTGATCTAAGGTTTTGTTGACCTAGGGTTTAGGTAAACTAGGGTTTGGAGAAGGTTTAGAAAGGTGGCTATATGCATGCACTTGAAATTAAAAAATTTATGATTTTATGTGAGAAAAAATATGAATTTATGTTGAAAAAGGAAAGATTTGATTTGAAATTAAAAAAGGAAAGAGTTGATTTTGTTTAAAAAATGGAAGATTTGATTTGATTTTCAAAATGAAAGTATTTGATTTTGTTTTCTAAAAAGAAAGATTTCATTTTGTTTCCAAAATAGAAAGATTTGGTTTTGCTTCCAAAATGGAAAGATTTAATTTTGATTTAAAATTGAAAATGGTAAATAGGAATTGAAAATCTTACGACGTCATGTGAAAGATTTTGTGATTTTATATGACACTTTTTGAAAATAACTTAAGAGAATTAAGCAATTTGGAAAACATAATGCAACAAAGGTTTTCAAAACCATTTTTGATGTAATGAATGCTAGAATGGAGTTTAAGGGACAAGATAAGACTTTTTAGGACATGAGTTCTTAGGGCTTTAACTTAGACTTCAAGAAAACAGCACTTGGACCAATTTTTGGAAAAGCATTTGAATGTAAAATTTAAAGAGGTTTAAAACAACTAGGTTCTGAAAGAGGTGTATAGGGTTCAAAACCCTAATGTGGCCTTTGGAGGCCTCTTTGAATATACCACTTTCCTAAAGCAACTCTAACCATGATAAGGCTAGAATCACTTTAGAGTTGTGATTTTGAAAGCAAGTTAGGGCATGAAACCCTAATATAGACATTGATGGTCACATTGAATATTTCACTTTTTTAAAGCAATCTTAACCATAAAGAGGCTAGAGGTCACTTTAGGGTTATGATTTTGGAAGCAATTTTGTAACAAGATTATTATGAATAGTATATGAACATGCACAATATTATCAATGCAATAGGGACATAAACATACAAGGTTAAAGAATTCACCACATAGCAAAAAGGTTAGGAGCCACACCATGATAAGATAGGCTAAAGGGAGGCCCTCAACCAGTGGCTTTCCTATAGTTTCTCCCAGGGATAGACTCAAAGCCCTCTTGTTTCATGCATGCAAGAATAGGGGCCAGAAGATGAAGGTTAAAACAAAGAATAGTCCAAGTGGACTAGGAGGGAGAAGAGAAGAATTGGGGGTTGCAAAACTTAAAGAGAAACCATACCTTGTCTTCAAGTCTTCTTGGAACTTCAATGGAGGCTTGACTTGAATGTGAAGAAGACTTGAGAGGCTTGGAGGCTAAGAACCTTGAAGGAACTAGGGTTTTAAGGAGGGGCTGTCTCAAGAGAGGTAGAGTTTTTTTTTGTAATTTTTCAAACTTGGAATACAGAGAGGGGAGGTTTGTATTTATAGGCCAAATAAGGAGTAAGTGTTGCCACTAAGAGTGGCGCTCAGCTCCAGATTCTATGGAGATTTTATTTGATTCGACCTTGGGCTGCAAGACAAAGATTTGGGCATCATTTCTAGTGGCTCCTAGCCATTTTTGGCCAGACTCCACTACAAATGGCTCCGATTCAATTTGAAAAGCTGTCAGGCTGTGGGGCCTAGTTGGAAAAGAGATAGGACACTCGGGAGTGTCTTGAGAGTTGTCGGTTTGATACCCAAAGCTGAAGCTAGGGGCAAAACGGTTATTTTGACCGGGACTCACCAGAGTCGATTCAGAGTTGATTGGAGTAGCACAAGATGGTTAGGGATACTCGTGGAAGTATCCCAGGAGTTACCAGTTTGATTACTAGAGCCGGTGTGGTTGGAGAGCGTGATCGAGCGCTTACGGGTCAAATGGTCATTTTGACTAGGTATCGCCGAAATTGGCTCGGAGTCAGTTTGAATGGCATATTGAGTATGCCAAACTGTCTAGGGGTAATCCTACAAAGGGTGGACTTACCGTTCTGAGGTCCTAGGTGCTTTCTCAAATAGCATGCTGAATGGGGGCCAGCCATAGGTAATTTGGTCATTTGGCTTTGATTGGGCTCGAGAAACGACCAATTGACTGGATTGTGTTAACCTCAACTTTTCATTAATTGATTTTGATGATAAATTAAAATTTTTTAATGATTAAAATTTGGTTAATCTCAAGATTTCATAGTAAAGTATATTTGATATATGATTTAAGATTTTTAAAGAATTTTATGTTAAAAGTTTAAATATATTGTGCATTTCAATGATAAATCACTTAATTTTTTATTTATGTTTTAGATGTTAATTATCTAACATTTCTTGAAATTATTGTTAGTCATGGACTTAAAAGGAATGCATAGCATGAAGAAGAAGACTAAGTCAAAGATAATGGCAAGAAAACTCGATGGAGATAGTTTTAGTATTATTTACATAACTTTTGACCCAACAGTTGGATTGATTTGATTTTGTGGCATTGAAAATAAGACTCAAATTCCTATAAAAGGTATTTTATGACAACTTTGTGAAAAGAATGTCTTGTGAGACAAAACTAAGTTGCAAAGTGACACATCGGAGAAAAAGTTCAAAATATTATAGCTCGGAGATAGGTCAAGTAATTTTATCATTATTTTTTATCTAACCGTTGTATATCCATGATTCTTATTGATCTGAAAAAATGACTTCTAGGGCTACAACGTTTATCTTATAGACAATTTCAGGTTCGGACGTTTTAAGGGAGAAAATCGAGGTAGAATTGAGGACAACTCTACAGAAATTCAAATATGTCAACTGGGAGACAGTTTGAGTATTTTGATCATATATTTTCATTTGTGTAAGCACCCCATTTTTGACCGCTCGGCAGTCTACACTCCGTCCAGACTTGTTTTCAAGTCATTTTGGGCATATTCCTATCGAATCCAATTCTCTAGTTTCAAATTTCATCTTTCCATCGCTTCGTGGGCCTGTCAGGCCCAAATAGAGGCAAAATGACCAAAATGCCCTTAGGGGCATTGTCCTTTCTTATTCCGATTCCAATCCCTCTCTCGAGACAGTTTATTCCTTGAGACGGTCCGAGTAGCAAAACTACTCACAAAACCGTCAGAGTGGCGGAAACACTCACAAAACCATCAGGGTGGCGGAAACACTCACAAAACCGTCAGAGTGATGGAAACACTCACAAAACCGTCAGAGTGGCAGAAACACTCACAAAACCATTAGGGAGGCGGAAACACTCACAAAATCGTCAGAGTGACGGAAACACTCACAAAACCGTCAGAGTGGTAGAAACACTCACAAAACCGTCAGAGTGGCAGAAACACTCACAAAACCGTTAGGGTGGCGGAAACACTCACAAAACCGTCAGAGTGACGGAAACACTCACAAAACCGTTAGAGTGGCGGAAACACTCACAAAACCGTCAGAGTGGCGGAAACACTCAAAACCCAGGCACGTCTCTTTGGAGACGGTAAGACCCCTTTCCAATCCCACTCTCGAGACAGTTTATTCCTCGAGACGGTTCTAATCCAGGCACGTCTCTTCGGAGACGATAAGACCCCTTTCCAATCCCTCTCTCGAGACAGTTTATTCCTCGAGACGGTCTGAGTAGCAAAACTACTCAGAAAACCGTTAGAGTAGCGGAAATACTCACAGAGCCGTTAGAGTAGCGGAAATACTCAACCGTTAGAGTAGCGGAAATACTTCCAAATCATCAATCCCGTCTGAGTAACGGAAATACTCAATCCCGTCTGAGTAGCGGAAATACTCAATCCCGTCCGAGTAGCGGAAATACTCACAAATCATCAACCCTGTCTGAGTAGCGGAAGTGCTCACACCGTGAGAGTGGCGGAAACACTCAAAACCCAGGTCAACACCAGTGTCTGTTAGCTCACTTCGGTGAAAAATGACTAGACTACCCTTAGGACCTTTTCCGAGACTTTTCGGTCAAGATGACCATTTTGCCCCTAGGCATCCGAACGCCCCGGGAACCACACCGGCTCTGGGTATCAAACCGGTAACCTTCTGAGAATACTTTTTATAGTATTCTCAACCTTCCCTTCTCTTTCCGGATCATTCCGAGTCAGTTCCGGCTAACCCGGTACAAAATGACCGTTTTGCCCCTAGAAGGCCGGTCTCCTTCTTCAACTACACCGGCTCTGGGTATCAAACCGGTAATGTCCCGAGAATACTTTTTATAGTATCCTCAACCTTCCTTAACCTTTTCGGATCATTTTGAGTCAGTTCCGGCCAACCCGATACAAAATGACCGTTTTGCCCCTAGAGGGCCGGTCTCCTTCTTCAACCACACCGGCTCTGGGTATCAAACCGGTAATGACCCGGGAACACTTTTTATAGTGTTCTCAACCTTCCTTTACCTTTCCGGACCATTCCGGGTCAGTTCCGGCAAACCCGGTGCAAAATGACCGTTTTGCCCGTAGTGGTCCGGTCTCCTTTTCCGACCACACCGGCTCTGGGAATCAAACCGGCAACCTCTGGGAACATTCTAAATAATGTTTCCAGATCCCAAGTCTTCTTCTGGGACAATCTGAGTCTGTCCCGACAGTTTTCCGATCCGGTTGACCGTTTTGCCCATAAAGGCCCGGTCGACCTTTCCGACACATCTTACCCTCACTTTTCAAGTCAAATACCTCCAGGACACTATTTTAAGTGTTCCTACTCCTTTCCGGCCTTCCGGGTCACTCCCGGCTCCTTCAAATCATTCCCGGACTTTCCGGAGTCACTCCTAGTGAAGCCAGGCTAAAGTTTACATGGTAGTCACTAGTACAGGTGCCCAAATCTAGTCAAAGATACGTTGCTTGCCGACCTTAATTGTTTCCTAAATGGCTGACGCCACTAGTAGTGGCGCCAGTGTAAATTTTGCCCTGGCGCCACTGCAACAGGCGCCAGGCTTGTCTTCCCTCTATAAATACAGAGCCTCATTCAACGTGAAAGAGGTCTGCAAACTTAACCTAAGAATCCTATATTTCGATATACAGAGCTCGAGCACCTCCAAAACCCTAGCCTTCCTAGGTTTTCCAAACCCTAGCCACCCTACACAAACTCTAGCCTCCTATACACTCATATACACCCCCATACACTCATACCTTAACCTTCAACCATCCTTGGAAGACTTGAAGAGCTGTCATCAAAAGCTTGAAGACAACCCTTGAAGACTGAAGGTGAAGATCAAGACAAAGACCGAAGACCGAAGACCGAAGACTGCATGGCGCGCAAAATAAACAAGATACAAGGTAGGCTCCCTATTTAAATTTCCGCACTTCCCCCCTCTCTCTTCTCTCTCCAACCCACTTGGGTTTTCTCTATTTTAATCCCCCATCTCTTTCCCCCCTTTCTTTGCATGCTTGAAACAAGGGGACTCCCGGTCCATGTGTAGGATTAGACTGTTGGAGAGTCACCGTGTCGGGGGCTTTCTTCTAGTCTAACCAGAGACCATGTGGGTCCGGCCCCCTTGATTATATGGTGAAGCCTTAACCTTGTATGTTCACGACCCCAAATTGCATTGTGCATATCATAGTCTTGCATATTCCAAAATTCGTTTTCAAAAAGTTGTTTTCAAAATTCGTTTTCAAACTTGTTTTCAAAATTGCATCAAAAGCTCTTTTTCAAAAACATGTTTTCAAAATCACAATCCTAGAGTGATTCTAGCCTTTCCATGGCTAGGGTTGCTTTAGGAAAGTGTTATATTAAAAGTGGCCTTTTGGTCTATATTTTCAAACCTTGTTTTTAAAACCACTTTCTTAAAAGTGGTTCTAGTCCTCTTATGGCTAGAATCGCTTTAGGAAAGTGAGATGTTTTCATACTTTCCAAAAAACTCTCTTTTCAAAAATTCCTTCCTCCTAAAAATCTCTTTTCCAACATACTTTCCTAAAACTCCCCCTCTTCAAAATTGTTTTCAAAAACTCCTTTCCAAAAATCTATTTTTCAAAACTCCCTTTTTCAACTCCTTTCCAAACTCCTTTCCCCAAAATCCACTCTCTAAAAACGTTCCCCAAAAATCTTTCTAAAAACTCTCTTTCCAAAATCTCTCTTCTAGAAATTCCCCTCTAGGATCTACCTTCCAAAATCTACGTTTCCAAAAACACACTTTCCAAAACTCATTCTCTTTAAAATCTTTTTTCCAAAAAAATCCCTCTTCAAATTCACTTTCCAAAAACTCCTTCCTAGGATTCCCTTATAGAAAACTTTCGTTTCTAAAAACGCACTTTCCAAAAAAAAAAAACTCTTTTCTTAGAGCCTAAGTCAAGCCTTAGAGCGCACAATTAGAAAACCCTAGTTTTCTTTCCAAAAACATGATTTTCGAACTTTGCCCTAAACCTAGGTTTCCAAAATCTTTTGTTTTCTACATCCAAACTATACATGTTTCCAAAACCTATTTTCTACGTCAAAACTATGGTTTTTCAAATCTAGGGTTTCTAGAATCTTCCTTTCCAAATCCTTGCCAAATCCAATCTTCCCTTTAGGAAACCAAATCCTATCTCCCTGTTTAGGAAACTAGATCCCGTCCTCCGTTTTTTGAAACAAAATCAAACCTTTGCTTTTAGAAACCAAATCCAATCCCCTCCTAATCCAACTCTTTCCTAATTCAAATCCTTCCTAAATCTTAAGTTTCCAAAACTTGAACGTAAAAATCTTTCCTAAATTTTAACACTCAACTTTTAAATCTTTTCTAATTCAACCCTTTATTAATTCTACCCCTTTTCAAAATCTTTGTCAACTCCAAGCTTTCAAATCTTTCCTAAACTCAAACCCTTCCTAATCTCAAGATTTTCTAAAACTCTAAAACTTTCTAAATCTTAAACTTTCTAAATTTCAAATCTTTCTAAATTCTAAACTTTCCAAAGCTTCAAAATCTTTTCAAATCTAGAACTTTTCTAAATTCAAAACTTTCTAAATTCAAGACTTTCTTAAGTTGAAACTTTCTTAATTCAAACATTTCCTAAAACAAAACTTTCCACTTTTCTAAACTTCCTTATTTCAAAACTTTCCTAATTCAAAAACTTTCCAAAAATGAAAACTCTCCTTTTTCAAACCTTTCTTATTTTCAAAACTTTCTTATTTTCAAAACTTCCTTGTTTTCAAAACTTCCCACTTTCAAGACTTCCCTTTTTCGAAACATTCCAAAATTCAAAACTTTCTTAACTTGAATTTTCTAAATTCTAAGTCTTTCCTAAACTAAACTTTTGCTAATTCAAAACATTTCTTAATTCAAAACTTTCCTAAACCTAATACTTTCATAAACCTAAAACTTTCCTAAATTCAAAACTTTCCTAATTCGAAAACTTTCCAAAAATAAAACTTTCCTAATTCGAAACTTTCCTAAATCGGACCTTTCCTAATTTGAACATCTCCTAAAACCTAATCTTTTCAAATCTTCCAAGCCAAGTCAAATCTTTCCTAAGTCTCTTCTCTTTCCTAAGTCTAGGTTTTCTTAAACCTTCTTATTCCAAAACAAGTCCAAATCTAACTTTTCAAATCAAAGTCCTCAATTTCCAATTTCCAATCTCCTCTTCTAATTTCAAATCCAATTCAATTTCCTTCTTCAATCCAACCTTCTATTTTTAATCGGACTCCGGTCCGAACTACGACTGACCTGATTCCCCAAAGGGATACGTAGGCAACCTTCATAGGTGCGGTCACAATACTTTTCAAACTTTCAATTCCACCCTCATGGGTGTGGTTTCCAAATTCTTTCCACATTTCAGATTCCAATCAATTTTCAAATTCCAATTTCAAAATTTCTATTTTCAAACTTCTATTTTCAATTTTCAAACTTTCCAATTTCAATTCTATTTCTTCAAATCTATTTTCAAATCAAAGCAATCTCTTTTCAAATCTATTTTTCAATTCTTTTCTATTGCTTGCATATCATGCATCATATTAGTTTTCAAACATTGTTTTTCTAAAGTGAATAGGGTTGAACTATAGTTAGTCGAAGACTCTCATAGGTGAATCTAGGGTAGATTGACATGTAGGTACCGAAAGGGCAGGGTAGGGTGATAGCTTAGTGCGTCTTCCCTACACGTAACCAACCTCCGAACCTAGATCACTGTTTTCGAAAGACCAAAAAGGAGTTATTTTTCTAAAAAGGGCTAAATGTTCTCCAAAGGTTGCCAAACAACCCGTTTTCCTAAAAAACCCTCTCTTGAGGATGTTTTCCAAAATTGTTTTTCAAAAACCCTAAGTGTAGTTTTCGGACTATGCTTAGTTTTTAGGTGACCTAACTCACCTTAATCAAGTTAGGTGGCGACTCCAAATGTTTTTCAAAAGCCCTTTATTCAAACTTGTTTTCAATTCAAACCTAGTCGCACTCATTCTTCTAGGAGGGTGAGTTCTAACGAGAGAGTACAACATTTTTCCCGCTTGGGTGAGTATTCTTCGAGTGCGAAAAATCTGGGCGCGACAATTTGACCATTGGATCGACTTGATTTTTGTAGTTCTAAAAAGCTGATTTCCATCACTACAACTTGTATCTTATAGCCAGTTTCAATTTCGAACGTTATAAGGAAGAAAATCGAGGTGGAAGTAAAGGTAACTCTGTAGAAATTCAAATATGTCAATTAGGAGATATCTTAAATATTTTGATGATAACTTTCAATCTGACCATTGGATTGACCTGATCCTTAAGGTTTTGAAAAACTGACTTCTATATCTACAACTTTTCTCTTTTAGATATTTTCAAATTCGAATGTTATCAAGGCGAAAATCGAAGAAGAACAGAAGCAATCTGATCTGAAATTCAATTCCTGATTGACAGTAAGTTTGTTCAAATGAGAAAAAATGTGTTCATGCCTCTCCAATGGATACAAGTTGATTTTAAGCTGCAAATAATCCATTACTCTTCCTCTATAAATAAAGATACACAAGAGAAGTAAGAGACACACAAGAGATTACAAAGAGTGAGCGTCGAAAGTGATATTCATAAAGATTTTCAAGTTTTAAGCTTTACTTCTTCATCATTCCATTTCATCTTTGAGCTTCATTGTTTTATTCAACTCTTGAAATTTTGTATCTATAGTTATGAGCTTCAACTTTCCTATATCATTTGTAAAAGGGTTGCTAAACCCTTGTGATTTATTTCTTAAGTGATTGAGACTCACAGTTGGAGAAAAAGATCATCTTGGTGCTTTGTTTTGGAGAGCAAAATAAAGGTTATTTTTTTAGTGTTTTTGGGACAAAAAATTTGGTTTAAGGGTTTGCTAGCAACCAGACAAACTAGTGGTGTAAAGCTATTTGAAGAATAGTAGATTTGTCTAAGGAAGAAGCCTTGGAGATGGATGTAGGTTTGGTATAAGAGGAGTCAACTGAACCACTTTAAATGGTTGTGTTTAATCTCTTCTCTTTTCTCTTTTTATATATTGCTTAATATCTTTCTTATATACATAGTCTTGTTATACTTGAGATGCACGCTCATACTTGAATCTATTGTATTAATCTCACATTGATTATATCTTGGGTTGTCTTATTTATTACTTATCTAGTTTAATATTTTATATCTTTTCTATTACATTTCACCTCTTGAAAATTAAGTGCATTAGATTGTTTTAAATTTTAAATTTTAATTATAAACCTAATTCTCCCTCCTTCTTGGGTTGCCACCTGGTCTAACAAATGGTATCAGAGCAAAGGCTCTAGTATTTGGTTTAATCGTCATAGAGTAGATAATAGCAACCATAGTAGAAACATCACTTGCCGAAGGTCAATCTACCAATAGACCTCCTTTGTTCAATGACACAAATTATAATTATTGAAAAGCTAAGATGAGAATTTACATTCAAGCTGCAGATTATGAATTATAGAGAGTTATAGTTAGTGGTCCTAAAATACCAACCAAAACTATAGGTGAACAAAAAGTGCCTAAAGAAAAAAAATGAATGGAATGAGAGTGACTTAAAAAGTGTTCAAATAAATTTCAAAGCCATGAACTTACTATATTGTGCATTAGATCCTAATGAGTTTAATAAAATCTTTACATGTGAGTTGGCCAAAGAAATTTAAAACAAATTAGAAGTTACACATGAGAGAACTAATCAAGTCAAAGAGTCTAAGATTAGCATGCTTCTTCATAAATATGAATTGTTTAAAATGAATCAAGAGGAGTCTATTTCTGATATTATAAATGTCTTGAAATTTCTGGGTAAATGTTATACTAATGTTGAAATGGTGAGAAAGATTCTTAGGTCTTTACCAATGAGTTGGGAGCCAAAAGTAATTGCAATACAAGAAACCAAAGATCTCACGAGACTTAGCTTGGATGAGCTCTTGGCTTCACTCATGACTCATGAGTTTACCGTGAGAACGGATGATGACGAAAACAAAAAGAAGAAAAACATAGCATTGAAATCATCCACCACTTCCTCCATATTTGATAGCAATGATGGAGAAACTAACAATAAAGATAAGGAGCTTACCAAGATTACAAAGAAATTCAAAAGATTTTTGAGAAAGAAGAAGGTAACAAAAAAGATACAATAATTTGTTATGAATGCAAAATGCCTGATCATATAAAATTCGAGTGTCCTCACTAAAAAATTTAAGAAAAAAAGGACAAAAAGAAAGCTATGGTAGCGGCTTGGGGAGAAAATGATGATACTAGTTGTGAATAAAGTGGTAATAAGTTGTCAACCTATGCTTAGTAGCAAAGGAAGACAATCCGGTATGTGATACTTTTAATGAACATTTTTCTTATGAAGAATTACAAAATACTTTTGAGAAATTGCTTGATGATCTTAAAAAATTAGGCATAAAAAATTTTGCCCTCAAAAGATTATTTCTTTTCTCTCTCAAGAAAATGAATCTTTGAAAAATAAAAATGAAATTTTGAAAAAGAATGTTGAAGACTTATCTTTCAAACTTAAAATTTCAAATGATTTGACAATTTAAAATAATACTTTGAAAATAAAAGTTGACGAATTGAATAATCCTCTTTCAAAGTTTGTAAAAAGAGGAGAAAATTTGGATATGTTACTCGAAAAACAAAGATGTGTTTTTGACAAAATTAGAATTGGTTACAATCATTTTCAAAAGCAAAAGTTTTACAAAAATTTCCTTATTAAAACAATATTATCTAGTAATCCACACTCTATATGTTATTATTGCCATAAGAAAGGTCATCAATCACATTCTTGCCCACTTCAAAAATATATATATGTTGGAGTCAAACAAGTTTGAGTTTCTAAGAAAATTGTGAGTTCAAGTAATTTCAAAACTAACCTCCATGACCTCAAGAAAGTTTGGGTACCAAAAACCAATTGTTGATTTGTTTTTATAGATTCGCCTAAAATCTAAAAGAGTAAGATGATTTTTTGATAGTGCTTACCCAAGGCATATGATGGGTGAAGAATGAATATTTATAACTCTAATACCCAAAGATGGGGGATATGTGACTTTTGGAAACAATAGCAAAAGAAAGATTATTGGTATTGGTAGTATCGGTAAAATTTTTTTTTCCTATTATTGAAAATATTTTACTTGTTGAAGGCTTGAAACATAATTTGATTAGTATTAGTCAATTATGTGATAAAGAAAATAGAGTTATTTTTTAAAATACTCAGTGCATAATAGAAAGTATCATAGATAATAAAATATTATTTGTTCGTCATAGGCATAAAAATGTATATTTCTATGATCTTAATGATATATCTTCTACAGATGTAAAATGTTTTTCGGCTATGAGTGATAGTAATTGGTTATGGCATAGAAGGCTTGCACTTGCTGGTATGGATTTAATTTCAAAACCTTCTAAAAATGATTTGGTCATCGGACTAGCAAAAATCAAATTTAAAAAAGATAAATTTTGTGATGCATGTCAAAAAGAAAAACAAATTAGAACTTCTTTTAAATCTAAAAATATTATTTCTACCTCTAAACCATTATAATTATTACATATGAATTTCTTTGGTCCAACTAGGACAGTTGGTTTGGGTAGAAAGTAATATGCACTTGTAATTGTTGATGATTATTCAATATTTAAATGAATATGTTTTCTTGCACATAAAGATGATGCGTTACACACTTTTGTAAAATTTTGTAGAAAAGTACAAAATAAAAAAGCTCTTACGAGTACGACTATTAGAAGTGATCATAGTGGTGAATTTGACAATTTGCTATTTGAAAAACATTGTGATAAAAATGATTTTGAACATAACTTTCGGTACCAAGAATATCACAACAAAATGGTGTAGAAGAGAGAAAAAAATAGAACTTTTGAATAAATGGCTAGAATAATGTTATGTGAAAATAATTTACTAAAATATTTTTGGGCTGAATGTAAGCACCCCATTTTTGCCCGCTCAGCAATCTTCGGTCCAACTGAGCTCACTTTCAAATGTTAAATATGTCGTGTCAAGATTTTTCGCACTCGAAGAGTACACACACAAGCGGGAAAAACACTGTACTCTCTCATTAAAACTCACCCTCCTAGAAGAATCAGTGCGACTAAGTTTGAATTGAAAATAGATTTAAATATAGGGCTTTTAGAAAAGATTTGGAGTCGCCGCCTAACTTGAATAAGGTGAGTTAGGTCACCTAAAAACTAAGCATAATCCGAAGACTACACTTAAGGTTTTGAAAACGATTTTGAAAATACTATCTCAAGAGAGGGGTTTTAAAAAAACAGGTCGTTTAGCAACTCTTGAAAAACATTTAAGCCCTTTTTGAAAAATAACTCCGTTTTTGGTCTTACGAAAATAGTTATCTAGGTTCAGAGGTTGGTTACGTGTAGGGAAGACGCACTAAGCCATCACCTGACTCTGCCCTTGCGGTACCTACATGTCCATTTACCCTAGATTCATCTATGAGAGTTTTCAACTAACAAATATTCAATCCTATCTGCTTTAAAAACATTGTTTAAAAAAAAGTATGATGCATGATATGCAAGTGCAAGAAAAAAAAGTTGAAAAATAGATTTGAAAAGATAGATTTGAAATTAGAATTGAAAAGAAATTTGAAAAGAGTTACGGAATTGAAAACTTGAAAAATGTTGTGACCGCACCCATGAAGGTTGCCTACGTATCCTTTTGGAGGAATCAGGTCAGTCGTAGTTCGGACAAAAGTCTGATAGAAAATAGAAGATATAATTGGAAGAAAGAGATTGAATTGGAATTTGAATTAGAAAATTGAGAGATTGAACTTTGATTGGAAGATTTGAAAAGATTTGATTTTGAAAAGCTTGGTTTTAGGAAACCTAGACTTAAGAAGGACTTGAAACTTAGAAAAGATTCGACTTAGGCGTTGAACTTGAAAGATTAGGAAAGATTGAATTTAGAAAGAGTTCGAATTAGGAAAGGTTCGGATTAGGAAAGTTTCATTTTAGGAAAGTGTTGGATTAAGAAATTTTTGAAATAGGAAACATTTCATTTTAAGAAAGTTTTGAAATTAGAAAGTTTTGAATTTGGAATGTTTTGAAATAGGGAAGTTTTGAAAGTTGGCAAATTTAGAATTTAGAAAGTTTCAAATTTAGAAAGTTTTAGATTTGAAAAGATTTGAAGTTTAGGAGAGTTTAGAATTTTAGAAAGATTCAAAATTTGAGTTTTAGAAATTCTTGAAATTAAGAAAGGTTTTGAGTTTAAATTGGGTTTGAAAACTTAGATTTGGAAAGTTAAGATTTGGAAAGGTTGGAAGTAGGAAATGCTTGAATTAAAAAAGACTTGGATTTTGAGTTTTAAAATTTAGGAAAGATTTTTATGTTCAAGTTTTGGAAACTTAAGATTTAGGAAAGTAGAAGATTAGGAAGGAGTTGAATTAGGAAAGATTTGAATTTTGTTTCTAAAAGAAAAGGTTTGATTTTGTTTCCAAAAACGGAGGATAGGATCTAGTTTCCTAAACGGGAATATTGGATTTGGTTTCCTAAAGAGGAGATGGGATTTGGTTTGCTAAAGGGAAGATTGGATTTGACAAGGATTTGGAAAGGGAGGTTTTAGAAACCCTAAATTAGGAAAACTATAGTTTGGGCGTAGAAAAGAGGATTTTTGAAAACTTATGATTTTGATGTAGAAAATAGGAGGTTTTGGAAACCTAGATTTTAACGCAAGTTTGAAAACCATGTTTTTGGAAAGAAAATTAGGATTTCCTAATTGTTAGCTCTAGGGCTTGACTTGAGCTCTAAGGTAAGAGTTTGAGTTTTTTGGAAAGTGCGTTTTTGGAAACGAAGATTTTCGAGGAAGATTCTAAAGTGGGGTTTTTAGAAAGCGTACTTTGAAAAGAATTTTAGGAAGGAAGTTTTTGGAAAGTAAAACTTTGAGAGAGTTTTGGAAACAAAATTTTGGAAGAAGCTTTTAGGAAAGCAAATTTTGAGGAGTGTTTTGGAAAGGAGTTTGAAAAAAGAAGTTTTGAAAAATAGATTTTTGGAGAGAGTTTTTAGAAAACAATTTTGAAAATGAATTTAAAGAGAGTTTATGGAAAGCATGTTGGAAAAGAAATTTTTAGGTGGAGATTTTTAAGATGAGACTTTGGAATATATGTAAATTATCTCATTTTCCTAAAGCGATTCTAACCATAAGAGGGCTAGAACCACTTGAGGATAGTGGTTTTGCGAATAACAAGATTTGAAAATATGGACCATGAAAGTCACTTTAAATGTAACACTTTCCTAAAGCAACCCTAGCCATGGAAAAGTTAGAATCACCCTAGGATTGTGATTTTGAAAACAAGTTTTAGAAAAGAAGGTTTTGATACAGTTTTGAAAACAAGTTTAATGCGAGTTTTGAAAATGAGTTTGAAAATAATTTTTGGAAGAATGCAAGATAATGATTTGCATAATGCAAATTGGGGTCGTGAACATACAAGGTTAAAGGTTTCACTACATAATCAAGGGGGCCGAACCCACTTGGTCTCCGGTTAGACTAAAAGAAAGCCCCCAACATGGTGACCTTCCAATAGTCTAGTCCTACACATAGACCGAGAATCCCCTTGTTTCAAGTATGTAAAGAAAAGGGGGAAGAAGATGGAGGATTAAAATAGAGAAAACCCAAATGGGTTAGGAGGGAGAAGAGAGAGGGGGAAGTGCAGAAACTTAAAGAGAAAACCTACTGTATGTCTTGTTTATTTCGCTTGGCTTTGCGCACCTTGCTTTTCTTCGGTCTTCACTTCACTTCAGTTTTCGAGGGCTTGTCTTTGATCTTCAAAGCTTGTAGGTGTAGCAATCCAAGCCTTCGATGGAGGGTTGGAGGCTATAGGAGTGTGTATGAGTATATAAGAGAGTGTATGAGAATTTGGTGTATGGTGGCTAGGGTTTGGAAAACCTAGAGAAGCTAGGGTTTAGGGAGGCTACGAGCTCTGTATATTGAATATTAGGGTTTTCAGACTGAGTTTGCGGACCTCTTTCATACTGGAGGAGGCTCTGTATTTATAGAGAGAGGAATGCACTGGCACTTGTTACAGTGGCGTCAGGCCAAAAATTATACTGGCGCTACTAGGAGTGGCGCTAGGCCATTTTTTGGCTTGGCGCCATTAGTATCTTTAGAAGATTTGGTTGGCAAGCAACATATCTTTAGAAGATTTGGGCGCCTGTACTAGTGACTACCATATAATTTTTAGCCTAGCTTCACTAGGAGTAACTCTGGAAGGTTCGGGGATGAATTGAAAGGGCTGGGAATGACCCAAAGAGCTAGAATTAACCCTTAGAATAATGTCTCGGGGACAAAGGACTTGAAAAATGATGACAATATTTGTTAGAAGGGTTGATCGGGCCACTAGGGGCAAAACGGTCAACTAGATGGAATGCTGCAGGGATGGACCTGGAATGTCCCGAAAAAAGGCTCGAGATTTGAAAACATTATTTAGAATGTTCCCAAAGGCTATCGGTTTGATACTCAGAGCCGATGTCGTCAGAAAAAGCGACCGGCCCACCAGGGGCAAAATGGTCATTTCGCACCGGGTTTGCCGGAACTGACTCGGAATGATCCGGAAAGATAAGAAAGGTTGAGAATACTATAAGAAACATTCTCGGGAGGTTACCGGTTTCATACCCAGAGCTGGTGCGGTTCCTGGGGTGTTTGGATGCCTAGGGGCAAAATGTCATTTAGCTTCAAATGGACCTTATGGGCCCAGGAAGCAACCGGTGAACTAAATTGGAGTTTAGAAGTCGTGTTAGAGTCCGAATATGCGTGTGATGTGTGAAAATGAGCTCAGTTGGGCCGGAGATTGCCGAACGGGCAAAAATGGGGTGCTTACAAAATGCACATTCAAACTCCAATCCGTGCTCCAAACTCCAATCCAGTCCACGGGTCGCTTCTTTAGCCTGTCTGGCCGGCTTAAAGCTAAATGACCAAAATGCCCCTAAGGCATCATCCTAGTCTAATTCAATCTGGCACGCGTCTTGAAAAGTACCTAAGACCTTAGAGCAGTAAAACCCACCCTTCCAAGATTGTCCTAGAGATAATCTAGCATGTTCTAGTGTCTTTCAGTTGCTCCCGGACTGATTCTGGAAGCATCTGGTCAAAATGACCATTTTGCCCCTAGGCATCCAATCGCCTTCGGGGCTACATCAGCTTTGGGTATCAAATCAGTAACTTCTCAAGGATGCTTCTAATAGTATTCTCGAACTTCTAACACTCTTCTAGATCATTCTGAGTTTGTTCCAGCTAGACTGATGCAAAATGATCGTTTTGCCCCTAGTGAGCCGGTTGCTTTCTCCAACCACACTAGCTCTTGGTATCAAATCGGTAACCCCTCGGAGCACTCTCAATAGTGTTTCTAGCCTTCAAGCTATCTCACGGGTCACTCCTACTCCATTCTGGTGTTTTTTCAATTTAATTGACTATTTTGCCCTTGATGAGCCGACTGACCTTCTCAAACACTCCATCATTACTTCTCAAGCTTGTTACCTCCAAGACCCTGTCCTAAAGGTTTCCATCCATTCCCGGTTGAGTCTGGTTATTCGGGTCCTTCCGGATCATTTTCGGACTTTCTAAAATCACTCTTAATAGAGCCAAGTAAAAAATTGCATGGTAGTCACTAAGACAGGAGCCCGAATATTTTGCCTAGCGTATCAAGGGTCGAAAGATACATTTCTTGCCACCTTAAAACTTTCCTAAGTGGCTGGCGCCACTGGCAGTGGTGCTAAGCCAAAAATTGACCTGGCACCACTCCTAGTGGAGCCAATAGGTTTTTTTCCCTGGCGCCACTACAACAGACACCAAGCTATTTTTGTATCTACAAATACAAACCCTCCCCCTACATGAAAGAGGTCAGCAGTCTCAGTCTAGAAACACTGCCTTTCTGGAAACAGAGCTCGAATTTCCTCCAAACGTTAATTCCTTCAAGTCTCTTCAAGCCATAGCCTCCATACACTTTAACCCCATCTTATACACACTTCATACACTCATACACTAGCCTCAAAGCAATCCATTGAAGACTCAAGTGCTGCAAGTTTGAAGCTCTCAAGGTCCAATTAAAGCAAAGCAAACAAAGCAAGAAGAATTCGAGGTTGATTTTCTCTTTATATTTATGTACTTCCCCCTCTCCCTTCTCCCTTCTAACCCACTTAGGTTTTCTTCTATTTTAATCCCTCATCTTCTACCTCCTTTTCTTGTATGCTTGAAATAAGAGACTCCCCGATTCATGCCTAGGAAGAACTGTTGAAAGTCACCGTATCGGGGGCTTTCTTCTAGTTCAACCTTAGACTATGTGGATTCAGCCCCCTTGATTATGTGTTGAAACCTTGCCTTGATAGTTCACGACCCTACTTGCATTATGGATATCATATTCATACATCCATTCAAAACTTATTTTCAAAGTGGTTTTCAAAACTTACATCAAAATCATCTTTCAAAGTTTGCATTAAAAAATCTTTTTCTTTCAAAACTTGTTTTCAAAATCACAATCTTAAAATGATTCTAGCCATTCTATGGTTAGGGTTGTTTTAGGAAAACGTTATATTCATTGTGACTATTAAGGTCCACATTTTGAGTGTAAACCCTAAATCATTTTTCATCAAAATCACAATCTTCAGATGATTTTAACCATTCCATGATTAGGGTTGTTTTAGGAAAGTGGGATGTTCAATGTGATCATATTGGTCCATATTTCAAATCCATGTTGTTTTCAAAATCACAACCTTAGAATGGTTCTAATCTTTTCATGGTTGGAATCATTTTAGAAAAGTGAGATATTCAAAAGATTTTCAAAATTCCATATTCAAACCTCTTTCTAAATTGTTTTGCAAATCTCCTTCCAAAAACTCTTTTCAAAGTCTACTTTCTAAAAACTCTCCTCAAACTTCTTTCCTAAAAACTTTGTTCAAAAGATTTTCTTTCCAAAAGCTCTTTTTCTTGGAGTCCAATTCAAACTCTAGATTCCATGGTAGGAAGCCCTAGTTCTCTTTTCTAGAACATGACTTTCTCTTTTGCCTCAAATCATAGGTTTTCAAAAACTATCTTCTACATCAAATCTTAGATTTGTAAAATCTCTTTTTCTACACCAAATCATAGATTTTTAAATCCTAGATTTTCAAAACTCAACCTTTCCAATTCCATATCAAATCTAATCTTCCAATTTAGGGAACTAGATCCAATTCACCAATTTTAAAAACCTAATCAAATCATCTATTTTCGGAAATAAAATCTAATTTTCTACTTTAGAAAATAGGAATCAAATCTTTCTTAAAATCAAACCTTTCCTAATTCAAATCTTTCCTAAACTCTAATCTTTCTTAATTCTCATCTTCTCTAATTTCAAACCTTTCCAAGTCTCAACTTTTTAAATCTCAACTTGTTTAATCTTTGTAAATTTAAAACTTTCCAAGTTCAAATTTTTCTAAATTCAAAATTTTCCTAAATTGAAATCTTTCCAAAATTAAAGCTTTCCTAAAATAAAACTTTCCTAATTTGAAATCTATCCTAATTTGTAAAATTTTTTATTTTGAAGCTTTCCTAAATTCAAAGATTTCTAAATTCCATCTTTCCTAAACCTTAACTTTCTAAAATCTTTCTAGTCAAATGTTCCAGCTAAGTCTTTTCCAAGTCAAGTGTTTCTAAATCCAAACAAATCATTTTTAATCTTTTCTAAGTCTCATCTTTCTAAACTCAAACTTTCCTTAATCAAAACTTTTCAAATCTAAATTAAATCTTTTCCAATTCAATTACATGCTTCAACCCTAGGTCACTTAAACTCTAGGATGTCAAAACCTAGTTCAGCACTAACCCTAAGTTAGGAAATTTCAACATCTTTCTAAAACTCTTTTCTAAAACCAAGATGGTTTTCAAACTTCAATCTAAGTCAAGATGATTTCATAACTCAATTCAATCTTTCCAAATCAAGTCCTAGTTTTACTCTTCAATTTTAAATGCTCAAGTTCAATTTCAAATCATCAAGTCATAATCAATTCCAAGTCTAATTTCAAATCTTTTATTCAAAGTTCAAATCAAACTCTTTTCAAATCAAATCCTTTCAAAAACTTCAAAGTGTCTATTTTCAATCGGACTCTTGTCTGAACTACAACTGACCTGATTCCCAACAAAGAGATACATAAGCAACCCTCGTGAGTGCGGTCACAACCTTTTCCAAGTTTCCAATTCCACAATGTATTTCAAATTTCAAATTTCTAAAACCTTCTGTCAAATTTCAAATCTCCTTTCAAATCTATTTTTAAAATCAAATTCTTTTTTTTGCACTTACATATCATACATCTATAGTTCTTTTTTACAGTGGATATAATTGGACATTTGTTAATCGAAGATTCTAAATGAGTGAACCTAGGGTGAATAGACATGTAGGTACCGCAAGGGTGCGGTAGGGTGATGGTTTAGTGCATTTTCGTTACACGTAACCAACTTCTGAACCCAGAATCACTGTTTTCAAAGACCAAAATGGAGTTATTTTTAAAAAGGGCTTAAATCTTTGCAAATGTTTTCAAACAACCTATTTTCTTAAAAACCCTCTCTCGAAGAAGTTTTTAAAACATTTTAAAAAACTCTAAGTTTAATCTTCGGATTATACTTAGTTTTAGGTGACCTAACTCTCCTTAATCAAGTTAGGTGGTAACTCCAAATCTTTTCCAAAAGCACTTAATCAAATCAATTTCCAATTCAAACCTAGTAGTACTCGTCCCTCTAGGAGGATAAGTTCTAACGAGAGAGTACGGTGTTTTTTCCACTTGTGCGTATTTTTTCTTGAGTGCAAAAAATCAGGGCGCGACATTAAAGCCGTTAATACCGCTTGTTATGTTATGAATCATGATATGATTAAACCTATTCTTAAGAAAATCTAGTATAAACTTTGGAAAGGCAAAAAACCTAATATTAATTATCGTAAATTTGATGTTAAATTCGATGAGGGCATATTTTTTGGGTATTCTATATCTAGTAAAGCTTGTAGAGTTTTTAACAAAAGAACCTTAGTGGTGGAAGAATCTATGCATGTAGCATTTGATTAATATAACAATGTTTCTTATAAGAAAATTACATGTGACAATGATATAAATATTAAACAAAGTATGAATGATCTTATCATTATGGAAAGAGAAGATGGATCTTTATAATAATCTTTCACATAAAAGAATTAAGGAGAAAGTTCAACTGAGTTTCCTCCAAGTGAATAAGGATTCAAAGAAAATGTAGAAGACTTGCCAAAAGACTGGAGGCATACACACATTCATCCTACGGAGTTGATTATTGGTAATCTCTCAAAAGGTATAAAAACTCGTTCTTCTCTCCATAGTATTTGTAGTAATTTAGTATTTTTATCTCAAATTGAACTTACATGTTTTAAAGAGGCTGAAAATGATGAAAGTTAGATCTTAGCTATGCAAGAAGAGTTAAATCAATTTGAAAGAAATATGGTTTGGACTTTAATTCCAAGACCTAATGATTATCTTGTAATTGGTACAAAATGAATTTTTAGAAACTAAATGGATGAATCTGGGGTTATTATTAGAAATAAAGCTCGATTGGTAGGTCAAGGTTACAACTAAGAAGAAAGAATTAATTTTGATGAAACATTTGCACCCGTAGCTCAACTTGAAGCTATTAGAATGTTGCTTGCACTTACATGTTTTAATAATTTCAAGCTTTACCTAATGGATGTTGAAAGCGCTTTTTTAAATGGCTATATTTTAAAAGAGGTTTATGTTGAACAACCTCCTTGTTTTCAAAATCCTGATTTTCCAAATTATGTTTTCAAACTTACAAAAGTTTATATGGTTTAAAACAAGTTTTTAGAGTATGGTCTGAAAGATTAAGTAATTTTTTTTTTTATTGATAATGGTTTTTCCAAAGAAAAAATTGATACTACTCTTTTATAAAATCTAAAAATCATGACATGTTAGTAGTGCAAATATATGTTGATGATATTTTTTTGTGTTACTAATGAAGAGATGTGCAAAGAATTTTCTAAATATATGTAGAGAGAATTTGAAATGAGTATGATGGGAGAATTAAATTTCTTTCTTGGACTTTAAATTAAGTAATCTAAGGAAGGCATTTTCATCAATCAATCCAAGTACATAAAGGATTTATTAAAAAGGTTTGAAATTAAGAACTTAAAGCTTGTTGGGACTCCAATGGGTACAACTACAAATCTTGATAAAGATGAAAATGGTAAGTCAGTAAATGAAAAGAAATATCGAGGTATGATTGGCTCATTACTTTACTTAACTGTCAGTAGACTCAATATCATGTTCAGTGTGTGCATATGTTCGTGATTTCAATTATGCCTCAAAGAATCACATTTTACTGCTATCAAAAGAATATTTCGTTATCTATTAGAAACATAAAATATAGGATTGTGGTATCCTAAAGACATATCTTTCGACTTAATTGGATATTCTAGTGTGGACTATGTTGATAATAAAATTGATAAAAAAGTACTAGTAGCACGTGTCAATTTCTTGGACACTCTTTAATTTCATGGTTTAGTGAGAAACAAATTCGTAACTTGTCTAAAAATCCAATCAAACATTCTAGGACTAAACATATTGAAATTCGACATCATTTTATAAGAGATCATGTTCAAAAGGGTAATATTTTTCTTAAATTTATAAACACTGACCATCAACTAGCTGATATTTTCACAAAACCCTTAAGTGAAGATAGATTTCATTTTATAAGAAGAGAACTTGGTATGTCTAATCTTATTATCTAAATGCCTGATGTTGATGAATTTTTGTGAAAATGACAAATACTTCTGTTCTCATTTTTGTAGGGAGAGCATACACTTGTTTACTATGTTTCTTTTTGTTGATGACAAAGGGGAAGAAATAAAATGTTTCTAAAACAAATTGAGATGCAAATATTGACTTATTAGGAGAAGTCAAGTAGTGAGGGGGAGATATAATTAATGGTTGTCATCATCAAAAAGGGGAAGATTGTTAATCTCAAGTTTTCATTAATTGATTTTGATGATAACAAATATAAATGTTTTAATGATTAAATTTGGTCAATTTCAAGATTTCATAATAAAGTATGTTTGATGTATGAGTCAAGATTTTTAAAGAATTTTATGTTAAAAGCTTAAATATATTATACATTTCAATGATAAATCACATAATTTTTTATTTATGTTTTAAATGTTAATTATCTAACATTTCTTGAAGTTATTGTTTGTCTTGGACTTAAAAGAAATTCATAGCATGAAGAAGAAGATTAAGTCAAAGATAATGGCAAGAAAGTTCATTGGAGCTAGTTTTAGTATTATGTATATAACTTTTGATCAAATGGTTGGATTGATCTGATTTTTGTGTCTTTGGAAATAAGTCTCAAATTCCTATAAACGGTATTTTATGAGAACTTCATGAAAAGAATGTCTTATGGGACAAAACTGAATTGAAAGGTGACACATTGGAGCATAAGTTCAAAATATTATAGCTAGGAGATAGCTCAAGTAATTTTATCATTATTTTTTATCGAACCGTTGTATATCCATGATACTTATTGATCTAAAAAGATGAATTCCAAGGCTACAAAGTTTATCTTATAGACAATTTCAAATTCGAATGTTATAAGGGAGAAAATCGAGGTGGAAGTGAAGACAACTCTACAGAAATTTAAATATGTTAACTGGGAGATAGTTTGAGTATTTTGATCATATATTTTGATCTGATCATTAGATCGACCTGATTCTTGCAGTTCTAAAAAGCAAACTTCCATCACTACAACTTGTATCTTGTGTCCATTTTCAAATTCGAACATTATAAGGAATAAAATCGAGGTGGAATTAAGGGCAACTCTGTAAAAATTGAAATATGCCAATTGAGAGACAGCTTAAGTATTTTGATAATAACTTTTAATCTGACCATTGGATCAACCTAATTCTTGAGGTTTAAAAAATCTAAATTCATTGTCTACAACTTTTCTCTTATAGATATTTTCAAATTCGAATGTTATGAAGGCGAACATCGAGAAGGAACAGAAATAATCAGATCTAAAATTCAATTCCTGACTAACAGCAACTTTGTTTAAACGGGAATAAATGTGTTCAAACCTCTCCAATGGCTAGAAGTTGATTTTAAGCTGCAAATAATCCACTACTCTTCCTCTATAAATAGAGATACACAAGAGAATCAAGAGACACACAAGAGATTACAAAGATTGAGCATAAAAAGTGATATTCATCAAGATATTCAAGTTTTGAGCTTTACTTCTTCATCATTCCAATTCAAATTTGTGATTCATTGTTTTATTCAACTCTTGAGAGTTTTGTATCTATGGTTGTGAGCTTCAATTTCTCTATATCATTTGTAAAAGGGTTGCTAAACCCTTGTGATTTATTTCTTGAGTGATTGAAAGGAACAATTGGAGAAAAAGATCTTCTTGGTGCTTTGTTTTAGAAAACAAAAACAACGAGTTATTTTTTTAGAGTTTTTGGAACAAAACACTAGGTGTAAAGGCTCGCTTGTAACCGAACAAGCTAGAGATGTAAAGCTATTTGAAGAATAGTAGATTTGTCCAAGGAATGAGCCTTGGAGGTCAACATAGGTTTGGCATAAGAGGAGCCAACTGAACCACTTTAAATCATTTTGTTTGATCTCTTCTCTTTTCTCTCTTTATATCTTACTTAATATCTTTCTTATATATATAGTCTTGATATACTTGAGATACATACACTTGAATCTATTGTACTAATCTTACATTGATTATATATTGGGTTGTTTTATTCATTACTTATCTAGCTTAATATTTTATATATTTTCTATGGCATCTCACCTCTTGAAAATTAAGTGCATTAGATTATTTTAAATTTTCATTTTTAATTATAAATCCAATTCACCCCCTCTTGGGTTGCCACCTAGTCTAACAAATTAGAGTCTGGAAAGCTGATTTGGGCTGGAATGTGGTGTGATGCTTGAGTGTGAGTCCAGTCAGGTCAGAGATTGCTGAACAAAAAAAGATGGGGTGCTTACAATGCCAACCATGAATTGGAAAATGTTATCAAAACAGCGTGCTCATATATGGTGACGTCAAACATTGCATCATAAGAGGTATTGCATTTCATGAAGCATTCCTCATTATTATTGGTGGCAAGCATATGATTATATAGAATTGATGATGGTGGATTATCTATTTGATGGTTTATTCACTGCTTATCTATCATTCATTGTTTATGAGTTTGATTATCTTAGTAAGCACGTTGACAATAGCTCACGCTCATACAAATTATTTTGTAGGTAAAAGGAGTTGATGTCTGGTCAATTGCTATTGATGTCAAGTTTGTTGGCCCAAGTAAGCAATCCAAGAGGGGGGATAAATTGGGTTTTACAATATTAATATCAAACAATGCCATTAAAATCTTATCAAGTAATGTAGCAGTGGGTAATCAAACTAAAAACCAAGCAAGCAAATAATAAGATGCAATGCAAGCAAGTGTCATGAGCAAGGAAGAAAAACAAAATAAGAAATGAATAACGAAGGCAAAAGAAATTTACAGAGGTTTGGCCAACCTTTGCCTACGTCATCTCTTCCTCCATCCTCTCGAAGGTGTTCCACTATGTAAAATTCCCTTCTACAGTTGCTGGTTTTGCTTCAAGTGCCCAACTCACTCTTACAAAAGCTCTTCCCAAGCTCTCAAAATCCCAAGAGATTTTGTCCAAGCTTCACTCAAACTTACAAGTATTTTTCCTAAGTTATACTCAAACTCACAAGTGTTTTTCTTAAGAACACTCAAACTCACAGGTTTACAAACCCATCCAAGTGTAATGGATGAAGGTTAGACAATGGGTAACTCTCTCTCAAAAGGTAGATAAGCAAATTTCAGCTCACACAAGAACCCCCCAAACGAATAAAAATAGAGTATAAGATGTAAGTGATGAAAACCTCACTTCTAGCACTTTATCTTGTGTTCTTCTTGCTCATACATGTATTGGGGATATTTTATATATAGCATTTAATTGATTATTGCCGTTGGTGGTGGATGGGAGACCATTTGATGCAATATCGCACTGCTATAACAATAAAAAATATGGTCGTTGTTGTCAAGAGTCGATTCTTTTGTTACAGGGATCGACTTTTTTTGTATTTCAACGGATTTTTCAAGGCTCTGTCCCATAGGGTCGACTCCTAAAGAGTTCCACTAGATGTTTTAAGCCTCTGTCTTAATGTGTCGACTCTTGTAGGATAGGGGTAGACTCTTTTAGAGTTCCACCAGATTTTTGAAGGCTCTGTCCGAATAAGTCAGCTCCTGAAGGACATGGAGTTGACTTTTTTTAGACCTTCATCTAGACCTTGCATTCTGAACCAATGTGTCAACTCCTAAGCTTGAGGGGTCGGCTCTTTTTAATAGAGTCCTTAATTTTTGCAATACTTCTACAATTTTCTTCAATGTCTTCAAACTCTTCATGGATCATACAACTAATGCTTCTAAGGCTTGAAAAAACTTCTTCAAAGCATGTTGACCTTAAGAATACCTTCAATCTCTTCAAGATGAAATCAATTCACTTTTGAGTACATGTAGAGTTCTTCAATCAACATCACTTCTTCCATTGATCCAAGTCTTCTTCAAAATTTTTAAGAGAGCTTCCAAGACTTAAGATCTTTTCTTTAACTGATTTTTTATGCTTCTTTGAACATCTTCAATCTCTTTGAGATGGAATTAACTTGATTTCTTCTAGGATTTTTCCATTTATTCAAGACTTCAACATAATCTTTAATAAAGTTTCCAAATCTTGTGATTTCTTATCAATAAATTTTCATTATCTTTGAGCATCTTCATTGTAGAAGGTGTAAGCACAAATTGCCGATCTTGTTTTCTTCTGATCTCTATTATCTTTTGAATATCTTTAATCTCTTAAAGATAAACTTATTGAATGTGTCAACCCATCATGTTCATCAACCTTTGATCCTTCTTGACAAGCTTCTCAACACAAGTTCTTTAATATTTTCAGATGTGATAAACTTCAAGTCATAAACCTATTGAAATAAAAACTTGCTCCCCCCTTCTTTTGTGCTTTATGCCTCAATGCATTTTTCATATTCAGAGCAAAACAATTAACCATTTTAGAGGTTCATAGCATACATGATACTTTAGTGGATTGATATAGCCATGAGGATTGAGGATTTTCATAATGAATAAGTTAGCCATGGATGTTGCCAAAGATATGCATACCCAAACTTTATCTCTTTGAGAATAAAATTACCTAAGTAATCTTCTTGTCTGATACTTAGCTGACCAGCTTAATTATTTTCTTGTTATCAAATTATTATAATCTAACATGCACAATTAATTGAAATCATTAGATAACAACCACATGATTTTGTTATCATCAAAATCAATATGAGAATTAACCTTGAGTCAACAAAGTTGATGAGCTGTGAAGAGCTCTTCTTCTTTGAATCATAGATCTTATATATGTTGTATGCTGGATGAGAGATTTTGGAGTTTGTTTACATTTTGGTCTAGTAATTACTTATGAGTTGGCTTAGTAATCTTCTTTATGTATGCATAGTGATTGTGGGATGATTTTATAAATAATGATGTTATTTAATCCTTATAAAATTCTTATTTTTGGGATTGTTTTGAGGTATCGTTCGCAGGTTAATAACCTATATGCAATCACACTCACCCTAAGATGGTGTTAACGACGCTTGATTAGAAGTGAGTGTGACACCTTCCATTGGAGAAGCTAGCCCTTGCCCTCGTTATGGGATCTCGAAAGCTGTTGCATTACTTTAGAGCATATACAATCAATGTCTTAACAAATCACCAGCTCAAACCACTCTTTAAAAGGGCTGACTCGTCTAGAAGTATTATAAATGGGTCATAGAGCTCGGGAAGTTCGACATTAAGTACCAGCTTAAATCGGCAATGAAAGCCAAGGTACTCGCTGACCTCATCACCGAGTTCTCCACTGAGTTACCCATAGATATTAAGAACACTGCCTTTGCAGATCCCCCTGGAAGTAATCCGAGGCTACAGCCATTGGAGATCGGCGACCAATGGAAGCTCTTCATAAATGGAGCATCTAACGATATGGGGGCAAGGCAATAGATAATGCAGATAACCCTGAATGGGATGGTCATAGAACAAGCCATCAAATTGGAGTTTACTACCTCAAACAATGAAGCAAAGTATGAAGCCTTACTCACTGGATTGTGCCAAGCAATAGAGTTGAAGATTTTTGACTTAGTAGTGTAATCAAATTCACAACTGGTCATGAACCAGATCGCTGGAGAGTATGTGGCCAGGAACGAAAGAATGACATTGTACTTAGTAAAAGATTAAGAATGGATCAAAAAATTCAAAAGTGTGAGGTTGTACCATATCGGACGAGACATCCATGGTCACATTGATGCGCTAGCCATGCTAGCTGCAGCCCTCCAGTCAGGATCTAAAAGGATGATTTATGTTAAGACACTAGCTGCACCATGCATTGATCAGAATGAGGACCTCGCACTAGTAATCGAGCAGTTGGGCCCATCCTGAATGGACCCAATCATTGCCTACCTAAAGGAGGACATACTGCCAGAAGATAAAAACGATGCGCAAAGGATCAAGTACAAAGCATTAAAGTTTTGGCCCTTACTAGATCAAGAGTTATACAGAAAGTCCTTTTCCAAACCATACTTGTACTGGGTGCATCCGAACAAAGTTCAAGGCATCCTGTATGAGTTCTAGGAAAGGATTTGTGGAAGTCACACTAGGGGCATCAATAGCCCATCGCGCCATCTCCTAAAGGTACTGATGGCCATACATACAGAAAGATACCGCTCAATATGTGATGAAGTGTGAGAAGTTCTCACCCCTAATACATTAACTTGCAGAAGACCTCAACACAACAACCAGCCCTTAGCCATTCGCATAATGGGGCCTGAACATTGTTGAACCTCTTTCTCGAGCACTAGGTAACAAAAGATTCCTCATTGTTACAACCAATAACTTTACTACATGGATTGAAGCTGAACCACTGGCGATCATAAGAGAGATAGATGGAAAGAGGTTCATCTGGAAGAATGTAATCA
>CM065378.1:53755000-53762500 GCA_033060915.1 Euryodendron excelsum
ACATCAGTAGCTAAGCTGATCCAATAATAGAAAGGTGCACCCAAGAACGTTTGCACCTAAGGACTTGGTACTAAGAAGAGTACTGGCGAGAATGAAGAATCTTGCAGATAGAAAGCTTGGTCCTAATTGGGAAGGACCCTACAGAGTGACTCCCCAAGTCGGCGTGGGGACATATTGGAGTTTGTAAGCACCCCATTTTTGCCCGCTTGGCAATCTCTAACCCGACCAAACTCACATTCAAGCATCGCAATAGATTTCAACCCATATCAGCCTTCTAGACTCTAGTCTAACCAATCAACCGCTTTTCGGGCCCACCCGGCCTAACCGAATCTAAATGACTAGAATGCCTCTGAGGCAGTCATCCAGTCCAATTCAATGCAACACGTCTTATTTAAGACGATAAGTTCATTTAATTTCAGTCCAATCCAGTCAAATCGAGTTAAATTCTATTCAGCACGTGCTTCGAGAAAGTACCTAATTTCTCAGAGCGATAAGTCTACCCCTTCCAAGATTGTCCCAGACAATCCGGCATGCTCTGAATGCCATTTGCACCAACTCCAGACCCATTTCGATGGCTTCTAGTCAAAATGACTATTCCACCCCTTGGTGCCCCGATCGTCCTTGTCAACCACACCGGCTCTGGATATCAAACCAGTAACCCTTTGAAACACTCCTAATAGTGTCCCCGACCTTTGGATGCCATTCCAGTCGACTTTAGACCAATTATGGTATTTCTCAATCAAAATAACTGCTTTACCCCTGGTCGGCTAGTCATCCCTTTCAACCACGTTGGCCCTAGGTAACAAATTGGTAATCCCCTGGGACACTCTTAATAGTACTTCTGACATTTGAATCCCGTCCCGGTCAACTCCAGACCAACTCCGGTATTTTCCAGTTCAAATGATCATTTTGCCCCTGGTGGGCCGGTCATCCTTATCAACCACACCGGTACTGAGTATCAAACCAGTAAACCTCTGGGACACTCCCACGAGTATCCCCGATCTTCAAGTACCATCCCGGTCCATTTCAAATCCATTCTGGTATTTCCCAATCCAAATAACCGTTTTGCCCCTAGTGGACCGCTTATCTTTTTTAACCATTCTAGCTTTGGGTATCGAACAAACAATCCCCAGGGCACTCTTGGGTGCCCTTATTTGAGTGAAAAGCTACAAGCAAATTAACTGGAACTCCACCCCTAAGAAAGAAAATAATTAAATGGAGCTCCCTCTGATTTTTTTTCTTTCTCTGAAGCTTCGTCCTTCCTTTCAGCTCTGCCTGAATGCTCCTTTTATAGTTGAAGATAGGAAGGCTTCTTTCTCTTTTTTTTTTTTTTTTTCTTCTTCTAATCTCCTCGGCTGCCAGACTTTTTTAATTTATTTGAATTGTGCCAGCTCTTCCTTTATCTCTTCCATCCACTTAATGCCAAAGTCTTCCCATCATTTAACTTTGTTTTTTTATTCAATGCACTTTTGGTTTTATTTAATCCACTTGCCCGATAATGGCCACCTTTGGCCATTGTCTTTTGTTTCTTTGCTTGCACCTATTAACACATATATACATAATATATAATTTTAGTATAAATTATGAGCCATGTGCACGCCTGCTCCATTTTGTTCAGGTTTAGCTACAAATCTGCACAAGGCACAAAAAATATAAAAAATACCAAAATTATATTAAAAATGATAACTAATATGTACATAATTATTAACAATAGCGTATAACTAGGGACTCCAATTTATACTTTTTAGAGTATAATCACACCTGTCAACTAAGCTTTTGTTAGTCCCTAGCAAAACAACAAACACACATAAACAGACAGGCTCCACTTTCATAAGGATCACGAGTGTACTTAACATATACACAAAACCTTTAAACCTCTAGATTACCTCTAGTGGACGAGTGGTATCTTGTGAGGTTTTCTAGCGATGGTACCCACAAATATCAAAATGTGGTCTACAAGTGAGGATAATGAGGAAAAAATATTATATGTATCATAACACAAGATTATTCTGTATATCGTTCTCATTAATACACAAGAAAGATAATGTATTAAAACAACATATGAGAAGCTTTTTGTGTGTGTGTGTGATCATTGCATAATAAAAAAAGTATTACAACATAAAACCACATATACATCCTTTAAGCTTTGATCCAGCCTCACTGGATATCCTCTTAGAAAGAAAAAAAAAAAGACATCTCACACCGGTTGTCCTTATGACAGAGTAAATGTAATGAAAAATCAAAATAGGCAACCATAAACAAAATAACATGAATATATAAAGTGAGACGACTTGGTATAGCTCCATGAAAGAATACTCAATGTTAAAATCATACAAACAATTGATAAATGAATTCTCTATGAAGTGAATGAACAAACAATGTACACATCAAATCCTCAAATACTTTGTTTAGGTTGTAATTGGGCCATGAGGTATATAGTAGGGAGAAAGAAAAGATAAAAGGCTTAAAACATGTATAATCAAGGCATGAATTGATCAATGAATACATAACTTCAATTTTCTTATTTCATTTTATTAGATAGGATTTTTTTTTCAACAACCAACCTCTTATTCTTTTTTTTTTCGTTTTTGTACTTCCCTTTTTCTTTTTTTTTTTTTCTTTCCTTCGTTGCTAAATTTTTTTTTCATATTGCAAATGATCACCCCCTTTCTTAATTTAACTTGCACAAATGAAGATATTTGTATTTTTATATTTTGGGACAAAACTTTAGTAATAATATATGTAGCATGAGACAAAGAAATAGGCTTAAAGATGGTTCCGTGGGAATTATGTCAACAAATAAATCTGTAGCTTGAAAGATCGAAGATGACCTCGATTCATTTTTTAAAGTGCACAACAACTCAAGGTTATAAGAATTCAACATATTCAATTACCCAAGCAATCCAAACAATTGAGTCGAATACAAGTATAATAGAGCTAATGAAAGAGTGATGTGAAAGAAATTCATCAAGAGTAAATTTAAACACTCCGAAAGACGTGATTGGCTTTAAAGCTCACTTGGTAAAAGAATCTCCACTTTTGTATGAATAATTGTACAATATGTAAAAATACTAAATTTATCATGATATGATAATAAGTGATGTAAAATAATCTCTTTCTATATGTTAAGATAAAAACTAGCAATTATATTAAAAAGAAAGGATAAAACAAAAATTATACTAAAGTATATGAAAACATGTTTCAACAAATTCCCAAAATTCACATTTGCATTTCACATAAAATAGTACAAAACTATAAAGGATACGCAAACCTCTTTTGGAGATCTCAAGTGCATTCAAATTGTGCACTTCTCGGCCTTGCACATGTTTTTGTTTTATTAAAGATAAAAAAAAAATCTGTACAATAAATATTAGTCATATTTACAAATAAAGATAAACACGTAAATAAAACACTTAAACATAACACACCTTAAGAAGAATAATCATTACAAAGTTGAGTCAAACTCTTGACGTCAAAATCAAGATAGTCTGTCGTTTTGGTGATTCTAAAGCGTCTTAGTGTCTCAGCATTTACTCGCTCTTTAATAATATCTAGGTAAACCATATGATTCCTTGATATTAGTTAGTTACTTCCTTTACACTTTTTATCTACACACGTGTGTTTAGCACAACGGTAACACTTAGTTAGTCTCTTTACTTTTCTCTTATAGGTCAGAGTACTGAGACCAGTAAGTGGTTGAGGATGATCCTCTTGGAGCTCAACTCTCCTCACCATCTTTGCACGACGAATTATCTTACCCCTGATACCAAATGAAAATATCCGAAAGATGCAACATGCAAATGTCAGCACTCGACCATCTATATGAGAAGACATGGCACTATTTAGTTCTTTAACGTCTGCTAGTCATAATGATAAAACAATAAAAAATAATAACACAAATATCAGGAAAACGAACGTGTCCCCCCCAACTAGATAACAACCACGACCGCGAAGCAAAAAAGAAAAGAAAAGGTTGGGAGATAAACATGGGTGGGAAGAAAGGTCACTTCTCTCCAACTAAAGATAAACTAGCTACCAAACCAAATAAATAGACTAAACTATTTGTACAAACTGATTGGGTGTTGCTTCTATTCAAACAATGGCGGATCCATAAGATCCACACTTTCAATAGAACTTATAAAGTTCTCTAAGTAAGGCTTCAGTCTTTGCCCATTGACTTTAAAAATATTCTCATTACTGGAATTCTTAATTTCTAGTGCTCCGTGTGGTGACACGTCTCTTACCAAATAAAGTTCAGACCACTTACTCTTCAATTTGTCTGGACACAAGTGTAACCGAAAATTGTAAAGCAATACTTTTTGACCGACATGAAAAGATTTACAAAGGATGTGCTGGTCATGGAATGTTTTCGTCTTCACCTTAGAGATCTTTGCATTGTCATAGGCATCATTTCAGAGTTCCTCAAGTTCATTGAGCTATCGTTTCCTAGTTTTGTCGGCCGCATCTATGTTCTCTTTAAATTGGCAAATGGTCCAATAGGCTTTGTGCTCAATTTCTACCGAAATGTGACATGATTTCCCATACACAAGCCTGTACGGAGAATCACCTAACACAGTTTTGTAAGCAGTTCTATAAACCCAGAGTGTATCCACTAACCTTAAGGACCAGTCCTTACAGTTGGGATCAACAGTTTTCTCAAGAATGCGTTTAATTTTCCAATTAGCTAACTCAACTTGGCCACTAGTTTGGGGATGATAAGGTGTACTAATCTTGTGAACGATCCCATACTTTTGCATTAACATTCCAACGGATTTATTACAAAAGTAAGTGCCACCATCACTAATGACAGCACGACGCATACCACATTCCAATTCATTCGTCAAGGTAGAAAAGCAATTAATTGTCCTTCAATCAACAAATGTATTATTATTTTTTTTTAATTTTTTAATTTTTATTATTTTTATTATAATTTTTTAATTTTTAATTTTTTTACATGATGTTATTAAAGCTGTTCCCTGGCGACGGCACTAAAATACTTGACTACGCCCAAAATATGGCAATCTATTACACCCAAGTGCAGGTACGGCGAAGCAGTAACTAAAATCTAGTAAGACCGGAGTCGATCTAAAGAGAACGGTTATCCAAACATGCAAAATTAGGTGTTAAAATTCACTCACGGTAAAAGATTAGATACCGACTAAACTATGTTGAATACTGTACCATTACAATGGCTTCAGTTAAAACCTAAGCCAAACTGTATGAATTCCACCATGAATACCAATGAGATTTATACAAATGGTGAAAAAAAATCAAATAGTAACTAAAATAAAATAGTTTGTTTTGGGAGGTTTGAAGATTGTTGAACGAGACTTTAAATTAAACTTAATAAAACAGTCTTGGATCCAATTAAACCGATCATCCAATTCACTTAAAATTCCAATGAATATTTTGTAACTCAAATCATTGGTTTCGTCTTTAACTTTTGATTCGGAAGATTTAGTGATTAAAATAAAATTCAATAATAATTAGATCTAGAATAATAAAAATTAAAATCATAGATTCATATATTGATTTGTGCAATAACTATACCAAACTAAAATTTGTGCATAAAAATTACCAAACTTAGTCAACAATCTAAGTTTTCTTAAAGATCTAGAATTTAATTATCAAGAATTGAAAGATTTTAAAAATAAAACAATGAAGACTCAATTACCACCGTTGATATTCCAAGATCCTCAGATGATCTTCACAATTGGCTCCAAGAATAAAATTAGCTACTCATAGTATTGTAAAGAAAAAATATGACTTGAAAAATAAAATGACTTCATAAATAACAGGATTATTACAACAGAATAACAACAAAGAAACTACTAAAAGGAAAAACTTATTTAAGTGAAAAGCTACTAGCAAATTAACTGGAACTCTACCCCTATGAAAGAAATAATTAAATGGAGCTCCCTCTGGCGTTTTTATTCTCTGAAGCTTCCACCTCCCTTTCAGTTCTGCCCAAATGCTCCTTTTATAGCTGAAGATACGAAGGTTTTTTCCTTTTTTTTTTTTTCTTCTTATCTCCTCAGCCGCTAGACTTTTTCAATTTATTTGAATTGTGCCCGCTCTTCCTTGATCTCTTCCATCCACTTAATGCCAAAGTCTTCCCATCATTTCACTTTTCTTTTTTTTTTTATTCATTGCACTTTTGGTTTTATTCAATCCACTTGGCCGACAACGGCCACCTTTGGCCATTGTCTTTTGTTTCTTTGCTTACACCCATTAACACATATATACATAATATATAATTTTAGTATCAATTATGATCCATGTGTAAGCCTGCTCCATTTTGTTCGATTTTAGCTACAAATCTGCATAAAACACGAACATAAAAAATACCAAAATTATATTAAAAATGATTACTAATATGAACATAGTTATTAACAATAGCTTATACTTAGGGACTTTAATTTGTAATTTTTAGAGTACGATCAATTTAGTTTTCAAACCCTTTTAAATTTCATGTTCCAATTTTTTTCAAAATTGGTCCAAGAATTGTTTTCTTAAAGCCCAATGAATCCATATCTTAGGAAGTCTCGTCTTGTCCCCTAAACCTCATTTTGCATCCTTGCATCCATTGTATCAAAAGAGCATAATTCTTTTGAGTTGTTTTCAAAAAATTCCACATAAAATCACACAATATTTTACATTGAATCATAAAATTTTCAAATCAAATCTTTGAACTTTGGAAAGCAAATCAAATCTTTCCATTTTGAAAACCAATCAAATCTTTCAATTTTGGAAACCAAATCAAATTGTCTATTTTTGGAAACAAAATAAAAATGTTCTTTTTCAAAACTTTCCTAAAATGGAACTTTGCTTTTTCAAAACTTTTCTAAAATAGTACTTTCCTTTTTCAAAACTTTTCTAAAATAAAACTTTTTTTTTTCAAAACTTTTCAAAAGCAAAACTTTCCTTTTCAACTAAAAATCATACCTTTCTATATTACATCAAATCAAATCTTTTCTAATTCAAAGCATTTTTTCTAAACCCTAGGTTACTTGCATTCAAGTCATTTCCAACTCTAGGTTGTCTAATCATAGGTCAATTTTGTTAAGGATTTATATTAAAAGGCATGCTTTGTGTAATGGCTTTAGTATTTATTAATAAATTAGTTATTCTATTTTACTGAGAATCTATGTGACCAACACCTTGCGTTATTTATTTAATGATTATGCATGTGTGTCTCTTATTCTATATAGTAGATGATTTGGTTTGTAGAGTACGGATTACACACAGAAGATTAGATCATCGGTTCTCATGCAATACAAGCTTATAGTTCACAGTCTTAGATGGAACTGGACACACCATCAGTAAGACTATAGCACAAGGTTTTAATAGGTCTGTCTTGACTATGGAGAACGGTATAGTTCCAACTACTTGCACTAGTACACTTTGTGTGTCTTTAACAGAATCGTGTTAAGGTAATTGTTTTTACACTGACTATATAAAATAATTAATGACTCATAATTATTATGAGTGCTTAGGCTC